>JAOEHY010028680.1:0-25348 GCA_025447955.1 Psilopsiagon aurifrons | reverse complement strand
GGGGGGGATTGTATTTGCTGTAAGAGAGCTGTGAAGAGGCAACTGAGAGCAGACAGTTTCTTATGCTAGGACCAGAGGACCAAACTGGATCAAAAGGCTCTGGAAGGGGTTAAAATGAAGAAAATGAAAGGAAAAATGATGACAGTGGACATCTTCAACAAAAGACTGAGCAGCGTGTCCCCAGGCTCTGCTGCCCCATCACCGTAGGGAGTTACCTTTCAAGCGATGGCTATAGGACCTTCCCACAAGAATCACTTACTCCTTCTTTACTTCTGGTGGAATAAAACAGTCCTTTCCACAAATCCTTGAGTGAAATGCAGCATTTAACTATAAATGGTCCAAAACCATTTTTTGTTTTCAGATTAAGCAAAATGAAGCCAAACTATTCTTTCTTCCGCCTAAGGTACCCAGAGAAAGCACCATATGCTGGGGAACCAAAAATAAACCAAATATTCCCTACTGAGGTGTGAAATCTTAACACCATTAATATCCAGATTATTCAGAGAGCAGATTTTCCTTTGGGCATTGCTGGAAATGAGCCCCAGTTCTTGGCAATGTTGATGTTTCCACATTAATATTAGTGAGCCTTCCTTAATAATTGATGAGGCCTTGAAGCAACGTGAAAAAATATCTTGTCATGTAGATGAAGATTTTGGCTTGAAATCTTGCTGAAGGTTAGTCATGTACATCCCTCTACGAATCCTAGTGGAATCAGGAATGCAAGCATACAATGCAATTCATAGATCTCTCTGAATAGCCAAAGTTACTGATATGGCACAACAGCACTGTTCCTTCCAGTACTTCTGGTCTTTCCTATGATTGCTCTTCTGTGATCTGATCAAACAGGTAGCTGAGGACAAGCAAGTAGTAGGTAAATGAACTTTCTAATGACAGTGAGATGTGGAAACATTCATGCAGATACATAGAAAAGCAGCCTTTGTCATCTTGAAATTCTGCTGCTGGAGGCTTCATTGCTCTGGTCTTTGTCACTGCAACTACCTTGTCTCAGTAGTGGAAGCCAACTTGGAAAAACTGTACCATGTTCTGTAGAATTTTCTGCTCAACCTGTTACTCCTCTTCCATGAGCCAGGTGACCATTGACATCTGAGGGTACACAATACTGCACAGCAATATCCATCTGGTATAAAATTCCAGTTGCATAGGCACAGCCTATATGCACTGGTCAGATTTACATTCACAGCATTAATCAATATCCTTCAAGCATCCCGATAGCAGCTCAAAAAAGGAAATGGCAGAAGCAGTGGGTGTCAAAATAGCGATGAGAGAGTTTTAGTCTGAGTCACAGTCTGAAATTCTTCTCTTCAGGGACTATCCTGCACTGTGAAAAAAAACCCCGCAACAACCCAGACATGGAAGATAGAGGTACTTGGGTTTGATATTCCTAAAGTGCCGTGCTTAAGCTGGTTCGTCTTGTGCACTACCAATTACAGGTGCAACCTCAGAAAGGTGTAAGTGAAGCATTTCTTCAGCTGATCTCACTTGCTATTCTTTGTTCAAACCTGTGCCAAAAGGTATTTTAAAAGTACAGAGGAAGTCTGTTTTACTGACTTCCATGTCTCTCCCCTAGCCCATTCTTGTCTAAAAACTGGTCAAAGACCAGAAGTGCAGAATCAAGATTGAAATTAACCTCAATGCAACTTAGTGAGACCATTTAAGGAGTCAGAGTCGGTATGGTTTTACACCAGTAAGGCATTATTACAAGGCAGAATCCCATTGAATAGAATTTTGTCAGTGTTAAGTACAAAATAGTGTACATTATCCTAACAGTAAGAAGTCATGGTGGAGTACAGTGCCAATATATATTAAGAACTCTGCACAATCTTAGCAAAAATTTAAATATTGCTGGTGTCAACTGAAGGACAGCATTAATTTTGTTCCTGTCATGCTGGGTCTGAAGAAAACTCCTAATGCAAAATATTGAGTATTATTTCAATGAAAGATTTTGTTTGTTTAAAACTAAAAGGAAATGAAATAATAATCATCCTGTTACCATAAGGCACTCCACCCAGGTGATGATTCACCTGCATCCAAATTAAACTAGACTAAACAAAACAAGAGATTAAAGAAAACTCTTTTTGAAATACAATAAACCAAACCCATTTACTCTGTTTTTATTATACAGGGTACTTAATGAATGAATTAGAAATATAATTCTGACTAGCTAGTACATTCAGCTGTTTACACAACCATCATAGGTTTTTAGATCTCTAACCATCTAACAATCAGTTCTGATACTCTTTATTTGTGGAGAAGTGTACAGAAATGACATAGGGATATCTCTTTAGTTCTTGCAGAGCAAATAAATCTTAAAATGAGTTCCCAAACAAGCAAGATCATTTTATTTGTGTCCTATATTCTTGTGTTAAACAGTATCTTTTCAAATGTCTTGCCAACAGTTCAAACATAGAACTATCAAATCTACTTCTTTAATCACCTTAAAGCTGGGATAAAGGAGTCTGCACCTGCTTTATACTGTTGCCCCTATAGCCAAGGTTTTTCAACTGGTAATTCTCTATCATAAAAGCTTTACTTTTCAGTAAGTGTTACATGAAGCATAGTATAGACTGGGTTTTTTTTTGTTGCTTTTTTTTTTTTTTAACAAAACAAAGAAAAAAACCCACAGAAACTTTTGACCCCCTAAAAATGAGTCAGTGGGGTAACAATTTACTTTGACTTGCTGAAGAAGCTTACTGTTAGGATGAACTGGCTAACAAAATCCACAGATCACTGGAAAAAGCAAGGAGCAGTGAATGTTTTGAGCACATACTAAATGGTCACATTTGAAGCCTGCTTCTCCTTGGTGAAGCCCAACCAATAGTTGCTGCTTGGAGTGAGTCAGTTGACTCAAGTTGTCTTTAAATTTGCCCCAATCTGAAAATCTGCCATTCCCCTGGCTCCTACTTCAGGGAATGAACAGTATGCCTTCTCCTGTACTGAACTTTACCTACCCAGTCTGCTCTTTCAGTTGTTGTGGTCCTTTATGTCCAAGATGTATCTTAGTTCTTTAAATTCAGCTTCAGGTTAATTTCCATTGAACTCCATCAGTGTTTTCTCTTAGATTCTGAGCAAGTGCTGCCTGAGGAACTGGCTACTATTTTGTTAAGCAAATAGAGCCAAGGGGATTAGGACTGGACAGCTGACTGGTGTTGAAGTTCTTGTTTTAAAGTTTCCTGTGGTTATTTTTTTTTTTTTAATCAGTGTGGAAGTGAGATACTGCTATAGGCAATCAATTTGTTTACAGAGGAGGATACAAAAAGTCTAATATTTATTATTCAGCACTCCAGCCACTTACATGTGTATGAATTGTGTCCTGTACTCCTATAAAAAAAAACCCACAATGTGAGACAATTTTCAAAGACTAACAATGCTGACAGTGTGTGTCCTTTTAACTGAAGACTTTTTTTCTTCAGATCTATTCAGTAAGAGGATAACTTTTTTAAAATAACAAAGTTAATTGTAGCTAGCACTGAAATGATAAATAAAAGATTTAACTCTCTACAGGAGGCTATTTTTTCAACTGTTAAAAGGGGAGAGATCTGACAGAGTAATGGGATTAATTTTAAAAACATGCTCAGCCTTGGACATTGTGTCCAAAGGCAATGACGATTACTACTGAGTTTAAAGGAAATAAAAAAAATAATAATTTTAGAGAAAACACTGGAAATTCTAAGACAATACACATTTGATTGGCTTTGAGGACTTAATAGACAATTCAGCTACCTTTCAAATTGATGGCTGACATGCCAAAGGGTACATTTTAAATTAGTTGTCTGGATTTCACAATCTCAGCTAGTACAAACTTTATTGGAAATCACTCTGATAATAACTTTGGTAACAAGCCTAAATTTTCTTGAGCTGATTGCTTTGGGTACCAGCAACTTTGCCTGCCTGTCAAGCAGTATGGGTAAGGAACACTCAGACAGCTTTACTATGCTGATTAAAAAGGAAAAGTTACTCATGTTTTGAAGGATTTTCTTTGAAAGTGATATCCTAAAAAAGATCTTTTCAAACAATATAAAAGAATATTTTGTCGCATGAACACACGGCAAAGAAGCATTTGCATGTTCACACACTGAAGCAGGGTAGAGATACTATAAGAAGCTATTTTGAATTTCCTGACCTTCATAGGACTGAAGTTTCAACTTTAATCAGCACTAACATTTCTCTTTCCTCCCTCCCCTTTTCACAATACAATTAGATTTTATTTGAATATTGTAGTGTGGGTTGTAAAGTCCCAGAGAATTGAAATGGCAAGTCTCCAGGATCTGGCTGTGCTAAGGGAAGAGATAAATTATGTTTCTTGAAGGAGTGAACGATTGCTTCATATGTAAAACCTCTCTGCTATTAGGAATGAAAAACAAACACTTGGATTTTGCACTGTGACCTCCCTATAATGTCTGTGAAGAGAATCACATAAATGTCAGCCAAAGCAGGCCTTCACATAAGATGGGCTTTGAAACAATTTCCAGAGAGAGTGGGGGCTTTGCCAGCCCAAAAGAACCCAAAAATAATCTTTTTGAAAGACGTTTTGGGGACAGGTGTATTATTATGCATTATGGCAACTGAACTCTTCCAACTTTTGTTGTTTTAAGCAAAGGAAATGTTAGGAGCATTTTAGATTAATATTAATATAACTTCTAGCTCTGAAACATAGGTCATTTATAACATTTTTGAAAGGAATAAAGTATGCTTTGAGGAGCATTCTTGTTGTACCAAAAATACAGTTTTAAGCAGATATATTCTTACTCTTCAGGATTTGTCTGTCTCTATGTAATAACAGAGTTCTAACATTAATAAAATGAAACCTAAGTAATGTAAACACCTCCACTTAGAACATCAACTGCAGTACTAGCAGCCCTTGTCATTGTTAAATTTTAAATCTTCATTGCCAAATACACATGAGACAAAATTAATCATTTTGTGTAACTGCAGAAACCTTTCTCCCCCAGATTCCTTTCTTTTCCCCTCCAAGACTTTTTCATGCTATTTTAGTGGTAACATAACACATTAACTCCTTTATGCTGCAGTTTGCTGATAGGAAGTTTTATTGTACATGTTAATATAGGAAAGCTACAGGAAAGTTGCTTGATCTTCTTCCAAGTTTTAAATACCAATTTGAAGCAGCAATAGCCTCATTCACTAATTGCTGTTTATTTCCTACATGCTGCTGTATTTTTCCTTTTCTTATTTTCTCTCTTTGCCACAGCTGAGTCTCTTTAATTGCAGCACAATTTTTCATTCTGCTCAGGTCAGTTTTATTTCTCTCCTTCCCCCAACTTTAATAATATTTGCACAGAAAAATACTGAGGCCTGTGTTATCTTAGGCCTTTGATAAAAGTGGGCAATATATTCTAGCTTTGTGTTAAAACTAAGGTTAAGTAGCATTATAAGTAAGATGTGGACCAAAACTGCAAAAGCTGCTCAGCTAAAATGCTTTTTTCAAGAGTTTTTTGTCCCATTCAAGCAATAATTCTCAGTCATATGAAGATAGGATCTCATTGCTAAAGAAAATAAAAAAATATATCAATTATCCTTTTTATTAACAGGCTCAAAAAAAGAAATAAGGGGCAAAAGATCTTCTGTTTTCTGTTTACAAAGATGGTATATTCTTGTTTTGGATACTTTGAATATGAAACAGCCATGGAGACCTACTCCCACATAATCTTCTCATGCCTTTCTCCTCTACAAGTTGCTCCTCTGCTTAAGCAGTTACCTTGTCTCAGTAGTGGAAGCTATTCCCTCTCATTGCTTGCTTTCTTCTCTGCATAGCTTTTTCTCCTCCTTCCTCTATTTCTTACAGTGTATTCATAATGCAATGAAATGTCAAGGTATTTAAACCAAAATAACTCAGTAATAGATAAAGCAAGTACTAAGATTGTGGGCTGGTTTTTTTATCTTCCTGTTCTTCTTTATATCCAAGAGATATTAATGATGATAATAAGAGGCTTTTCAAAACTTCCACAGAAGGTGGAACATAAGTGCAACTTAATAATGAGCTTCTTAGTAAAAGCTCGTTTGATATGCCTGCATCACTGACACTGCATACCAGGCCCCTGCTGAGTTTAGGGCTTTTTTGTTCTCAGCATTATGTAAACATAGAAGAAAAATAATTCCTGAGCTACTAAGGCTAGTTTTAGACTTGGTAGAGGGAGTGAAAGCAGGAAGTTATTCTTCATCTTCAAGAAGGATGGTGAAGAGATATTGCGTACGCTCTGTCCCTGGGAGTTTCTCTCGTCCTGTAAGATTTGATTTATGAGACAGATACTTCAGAAGATGTTATAGTTGAATGAACCTGTTAAGACAACTGAGAAAAGGGGGCTCTGTAAACTGAGTAGATGGTGTGGAAATCCTGTGTATTCTTAAATTAAAAAAAAAAAAAATCACAAAATTCAGGAAAGTTAGAAGAAAAGATTTAAGAAGTGGCTTTTCAGCAATCCACTATTACATAGTATTTGAAACTTAATAAACATTGACTTACACTGTTAGAGCTCTGGTAAGTACTTACATTGCAGTTATTTTTTGAACACTTTGCTGAGGTTTAAATAAAAACAGATAACTTGGAACTGCCGAAGAAAGTTTTATTTAAAAAATAACTTGCACAAAAATCCATATAAAAAGCTTTCAGTAGCTACCTGGATAAATGCAGTAGAACACCTTTAAAGAAGCTTGAAAACCTTTGCTACATTTTTGTATTACTTTGTTGTAGCATTTATGTTAAATAAGCCACTTTAATCTTGACTCTTTAAGTTACACACAAGCCTGTTAGATCTTCAGTTCCTCTTCCATCTTCACTGCACATACCTGCTACTTACTGCAGGTATAAAAGAGTTTTAAATTCCTGCTTCCCTCTGTTTATAAGGCTGGAATAGAGGACAGGTTTGCATCACAGGGAAGAAAGACCTTTTATAATGACAAAACAATTAAGTTCAGTCTCACAACCTGACTGAAATTTACCTTTACTAATTGAGAAGCCAACAGTAAATATTAGCACCATCCAAGCACCACAGTCTTTCTTTGAATCATTCTTCCTCTCTTGTCACCTCACTTGTCAGGGATTTTTGTTGGCATGTATGCAGCAAATACAAGAAATGTTTAAGCTGGAGCTATGGCATAGAAAGCACGGTCTGAAGGAGATGGATGTAGAATCTACAAATCTGTGTCAATTTGTGTTCTTTTTAAAGCTCTATAGGCAAGTAAGTGACAGGATTGGTCTTAAAAAAGTAAAGTGCCTTTGTACAAGCACGCATTCTCAAATCCCTTCCAGATAGGTAGTTTTCTGTTATTCAGTATGGCTTTACAAAAAAATTTGGAGTAAACAACAAACTGGATCAAAAATAGGCATTCTTTGCTTCTAAGGTTGAGGCAGGATGAACAGCAGAATTATTCTCCTTTCTACTTGCAGGACTTTTTCAAAGGTCCATAGTATGATCAGAATAACCCTTCACGTTTCACAACTCTGTTGTTTTGAATTCAGAAATTATTTTCTAAACTCAGCAGCAATGGATTTCCTTTAAAAATATTAAATCTAGACATTTTCCTTGATGTGTGGATTCTTTAATGTTTGAACTGAATAATAATTCAGTCCTAGATTATTTATTTGCTTAGAGTTTTTTATCATCAATGTTTTGATGGCTCTTTTGCTGTTCTGGCTGCTGCAGATGCATCATAGACTTCTCTGTACAGTCTGTCCAGTCACATGCTGTTCAACCATTGCCAAAACTATCTTCACATTTTCCACTAATAAAACCACAGTATCGAGAAATTGTCACATTTACAGTGATACTAGAAAAAATAATTCCTTAAGACCTAATATACTGAAAGGGTGAATAAAACAACAGCCCTCAAGGCGGCTGAGGCTGTGAAACTCAACTTTAAAGACTATTTTTTCTTTTCATTGCTGTTGCTCTCAGACTTTGCCATCACTTTGTCTTGTACTGAAGAAAACATAAATTGCTCAACAACAAAGTAATATTAAGGAGAATGTCTAACTCCTAAAAAAGATTAAAGCATACTCAATCTCAAGAACATTTTTTAGGAAGCCTGCTTTATTCACATCTTTTGCATCCTTCCACCCACAGAGGCATCTGTAAAAACTGAATTTTGTATTAGTCTAAGAAATGAAAACCAGATAACCCAAAACTGTTAGCATCTGGAGATCAGGTAGGTGTGCATAATAACATTTTCTATCTTTTTTTATGGTGCATTTGTATGATGGCATCCCTTGAAATGTACTAATATTACAAAAAGGAAAGAAACTTGAGGAGGTCTCTAAATTGTTCTCAGTGTAAACGTATGATATGCAATCTCTAGGGAAGATTGCTGAGGGGGTAAAAGAGCTCTGTTTCTTCCAGTAAACAGCCCCAGTTGTGTGTGTCAACCAAAGAAGGGAACATGGCTTTTCTACCATATAGTGTGCTTTTGTGGACTACCCAGTTATTCTGCATACTGCCAACAGCTCTGAATCAGCACTGATGCTGCTATCATATCACACCATTATCTCTTCAACATGAAGGTCTTTGCATCTGCGTTCTGATGTACTCACCTGTGTTATTTGTATTATTTCAGAACACAATGGTAAGCAGCTCTCAGAAAAATGTTTATGCATTTCCCACGATGCATAAAAAGAACGGGTTTGAACTTTATGGACTGGGTACAAACTAGCCCAGGTTTGATACTTAAGAAAATCCAAGCTGGTTGTTACGGTTGCATGTGAAACTTTGCTTTAGATCCTGCTAAGATATTTAGCAAGTGGCAGGCTTATTTCCCTTTATACCTCACAAAAGTTGAAGCCTTACAGTTCCATAGCTCTGTATTCTCAGCTGTGTTAGCATTATGGAATCAGTTATATCTGGCTAAAGCAAAATCTTTCCTGCCAAAGAGTCTGTGATCAGCACACTAGGTAAAAGTGGCTCAAATTGAGGTATTTATTTATTCACTCAAAGAACATAGAAAAGCCAGAAAAAGATAAAAAGTTAGGTGTATAGCCATAATTCCTCTTAAATACATCTTAATCTTTACTTTCAAGACTTGGTAACTCAACTTACACCCAATTCTTGTCTGGGAAAAATAAACTAAGCTTCTGCAGTGTGCTTTACTGAGCTAGTGGCAGCTTCTCAGCGGTACAGCTTCAGCCTTAGGTCAAGAGGATTAAACTGAGCAACAGTTATAGCTGTTCTTCATACTGTTTCATCCAGGGAGTGGATGTGTACTTGGCTGCCTCTAAATCTTAGAAAAAGTAGGAAGTAGGTTAAGCTTCTCAGCTAGCAACAACACAGGAGGACATCTGAAGCCACTCTTAGGACCTCTGAGTCTGAGTTTTAAATCAGTGAGAATTGTCACTGGAGTTCCACTGCATAGAATCAGTCCTACACAGCCTTTTTCACATTTAAATACCATGAAATCTAATTATATTATGCAAAGGAGAAAAAAAAAAAAAAAGATTGAAATCTCCCTGTATGTATTTGGTACACAGAGGAAAACTGCAGTGTTTTGAATGAAAGTAGGGTATTATATGGTGGACTGAGTGCAGTTCTAGGTGTTAAATTTCAAAAATGATATGGACTAAAAGTAGAAAAATGGCCATAATCTAGAATTTGGGAAGCCTAGCTTCCCAGGGAAGAGTGCAAAATCATGAGATGTTTTCCATAAGGAAAACAGACGGGAAGGACATAGTTATGAATTTCAAGTATGTATAGAGTTGTTTGTTGTTCTCTGTGTCCATGGAGAGTAATGTAGCCCAGGAAAGTAGAATGTGCAATGAGTAGATGAGGAATGAAGTGCTTGCAGGCTTCCCAGGTCTCCATATCTCACAGCAAGGACTGGGAGAGGGAAGATGATCAAGTTTAGGGCTGCCTAGGTAAACTGAATGTATGGGATAGTACAGAATACCTCAGAGGGTTGTAAGAGATCTGGTCACTGTGACGCTGCTGTTTGTCATCTTTCAACTGGTGCCCTACCAATGTTCCCACTTGCAGGTGCACTGAGATCTTCACTACCTCACAATTTGACAATCAAAGCTGGGGCACAATCCTTGCTATCTATGAAGCTGTCTAACACCTAATGTGTTAAAACTCTAAGAATTTCACCACATAGATTCCTTTAATTACTGTAAGTTGGCATGATGCTATTTATGAATACTAACATGATACTACTTATGAATGTTAAAATGCCGCTGCTTATGAATATTTGCATTACAGTAACATTTGCAGGAAATGTGTTACAAGATCAGTGCCTTTTTTTTTTTTTTTCTTTAATCCTGGAACAAATTTCCTGATTTCTTTTTATTCACAGCTAAGGGCCAACAGTAGCCAGATTTCCCTGTTCTCTCATCTTTCTTTCTGAGCTTCCCAAACATGAGTCAGCCTGTTCTAGAGTCGCACCTGAAGCAGTAGGCTGAAAGGGGGTATATTAGCACTCTTCTAGCTTGCCTCTCTGACTGCCTAGCCAAAGCACACTCACAACTTCCTAACTTGGAGTTCAGCCAAAATAAATCTGTGACTACACTTATCCCAGTAGATACACACTTCAACATTTAATTCCTTTTTACAAACATAATTCTAAAAGCCCTTTCCTCTTTCAGCGCAGGAAGCCTCTGTCTTTATACATGGCTTACTATCAGTGTTGCCGAAGGCAGTGAGGAATAGCAGCCATTTTGAAAAAGAACAATTCTTTGTGTTTCACTGGGAAAAAACAAAAAGTGCACAGGCTTCTAATGAAAAGAAGTTTGGGCTCTGTGTTTTTATTGTTAGTTCAAAGGCTGTCAGCACTATGGTCCAGAAGGGGAGGGCAGGGGGCTGTGAGGAAGCCCAGCATGGACATCTCAGCCAGATGGGTTCCTGTACTAACAGAATGAGAAAGAAAAAGGTACTTTCATGTGTCCTGGAGATTCATTCCTTTTAATAAACATTCTGCTAAAGAGGGGATCCAGACAAATGCCTGAGTTGTAACCTCGGGTTAGTGTGATTTCACTGGGAATCTGAGATCAGAGATTGGGTTGACTGAGTTCCTCCACTGTCCATAGCCAGTGCTTAATTTTTAGAATTAACTTCTAACATTTTTTAAATTTTATATATTTTGTACTTCTCTATTTTGATGATATTGTACCTGATGATTTTGGGCAGAAAAATACAGTGAAGTTGATCAAGCATATTTTGTGCAGGATCTTCAGGCAGGCCCACTTCTTGTGGAAGACTGTTTTGACAAGAATATGAAAGTTTCAGACACTGCAAATCAAGGCTCTTTGTCTAGAAAACAGAATAAATAATTTTATGAGATAAAATAATTTTTCAATTGCAAGTTTAAGTTAACCAAATGTTTTAAATAAGTTCATTGGTTGAAATTGATTACATTGTCAAATGAATTGCTTAACTTGAGGTGGTTTATGCTGAATGTTCTTGAGGTTTCATTTTTTTGAGGATTTGGGGTGGGAAGAGATTATAAAATCTTGACTTTTCTTCATGATTAAATATTTTCCCATATGGTTTTAATTTCTAACAGTATACTTATATGGTTTAGTATGAATTTCAGATACACACTGTCAACATTAACTCAGTTTTATTGTTGGTTTTTGTAGCAAATTTATTAACTGACACAGATACATTAAGGCTTAAAAGGGGACCAGATTGTAAGGCAACCACTGATACAGACAAATCGAGTCTTAAATTCTATCTCAGCTCCCGTTCTTCTCTTCACCTTCCAGTGCTTCATTAAATTAAATTATTAACATTGATCACATGCAGTTGTAGCAGAAAATGGCAAGATTTGTAGAGGTCATTATTTCATGTGGTAGCTTTCTTCATAGTCTCCTAGACACCCCTAAAATGTTGCGTCTCCTGCATAGAGAAGCTTTATCTCTATCATAAAATTGCCTTAGTGTCTGAAGAATAGCACTACCCATTAGTCATCATTTGAGAACTTTACGTGATTTTTTAGTTACCTTGGATCCAACCCAAGTGTTTTGTGGAAAATAAAGATTGTGGCACAGTACAAGGAGTGGAAAATAAGTTAAATGTGCTCATGGTAGGTTACATTACTGAGGACACATGCTTTATATTTTTGTTTGCTTGTTTATTTCCTTTTTATCCTCTTTCCTAACGGTTGATATTTTTCTGTCCAGATAACTTCCTGCAATAAAGTTGTGATTGGACAAGAGGATGGATGATGTCATTTTCTTCGGGGATGTGATGGAGAAAGGAATTGCCACCAGATTCGTGCTACCAAACAGTGTTAACAGAAAAGGCACTTCACAAGTAAAGTTGTGAAGGAACCTTGTACAAGCAAACAGTCCGAAATCAAGTCAGGTTGACCAACTGGTAACACATACTTTTAGGCAAAGTGGACTCAAGCATGGCAAAGCACACTCCACAAAGTCTATCCTATTTATCTGCAAGACCTTTGCCTTGCTTTGATTCACCTCTATTTGGATATACCTCATTCATGAGAAGAGAGGATCTGATTGCCATCCTAGTGATTAATGCTGAAGATGAGGTAGAGCTAAGTGATAACTTAAAATATCAGCTTTACCTCTGCATTTCTTGATTTCTCTGTAATCCTGGTATTTTAAATGCAGCATTCTTTACAGTAGTTTTTGTTAGAAGTCATATTCCTTTTCATTGTAAAAATATCTGCTAACTAGCTATGTCCATTTTGTGCTATAACACTGTATAACATCATTATTCATATGCTATGAACAGATATCAAAAACTAGGTAACTGTATTACCCATTATAAATTGAAAAAGAGACACAGTTTAACACCATTCAGCCATGTCAAAGGGGAGAGTTAATGAAAGATAAGTGAGCAAATAAGAGACAGAGGAAAGGGTTAGGGAATAATACAAATAATCCTAATGCTTTTCAACCAGATGGAGCACTGCGAGGCTTGAAGTCATTTGGTGCCAGTAAAGTTTGCTACCGTCCTTTTCCCAATTTCTCCTATATGTGGAAGGGCATTTCAGAGGGATATCAGCACAAGTGTTTAAGGGGTATACAGTGTTGTTGACACCCTCTGATTAGGACTTTGCTTGATAGCATATCCATATATATATGTTTAACAATTAACAGGTGTGTATTATACATACATACAGATATATATGTGTGTGTATATACATATAAATTGATGTGTAAAATGTGTGTTAGCTCTGTCTTTAGTATGGAATATTGTTCAGTTTGCTGTAGTAAAAATGGCCAGTTTGATCACTCCATGTCATCTATATATGTATGTATCTTACTGGGGATTAAAAACACATTTTGCTTTGATCTGAAAGGTGAGTGAGGTATGGTTTGTTCTGATTCATTCCATATCGGTACAAATACAACCTGTATTTTAGCTGGAGAATTTTTATTGTTAGAGGATGGAAAATGATGAATGAAACAGAAAGAATATAGTTTAATTTTTTTTTTTTTTTTTTTTCTTAGGCAGAGTCTGGACAGGGAACATAGACTGTTGGATAAAAGAGAAGTTAAAAAAAAGTCTCTTGATTTGTAAACTGGGCAGATTTAATCTGGAAATCGCCAAGGGAAAATAAATACAGTACGTGATAGATGTCATTTTTATAGTGTCATTATTTTTTTGACCAGAGTTACACTTTAGCAGTTCTGCTGACATGATAGATGTTCCAGAGGAGCCTTGTGCCTCACAGAATTTTAACTGCAAACCTTTATACTTAATACATATCTCCTAAGGCAATAAGACACACTGTAATCAACACTAGCATCATTTAAACCTGCATCAGCCAGAAAGTACAGGTCTGTGTCAGTTATGATTGCTGCCCATTAATGCAGTCCTTCATTATACCACCTATTATTTTACCACTTGTTACTACATCACCTATCTCTAGGTGGTACAAATGCAGCTTATGTTATCCAGTAGATGTAAAATGAAATCATGTGCTCATAGAAATGTTATTATCCACACTGTGTTGTTTCAAAATCGTGCAAACTTGAGAGATTAGCCCCATATGGGAAAATAGAACTGTCAATGGTACCTAAGGATTTGCAGGATATGTATTTGCTGCAGTAAGGCTACTAGAATAAGTAGAGAGCCTCAGAGGTGATAATTTTTAGATGAAGAGTACAGCATGAAAAATGACAGTAAGAAAGTAAAGAACTAAAAAAGAGGAAAAGAGAAACTGCAAAGTGAATCCTGGCACTAAATTCAGCAAAAAGTGGTAAAGGAAGAAAAGCAGATATCCAGGGAAGTGAATAAGCCTTTAGTTATCCATAAGTGGTCCCATTACCAATTTAGAATTCATTACAAGCATTAGCATGGCAGCCATCAGCATCGTTTCTGGAACCTCCCTAAATGCTTTCTTTCATCCTTGTGAAAACCTCCAAAGAATAGCAATACAGCATGCCTGGCACAGCGCCAACTGAGAGCTTCTCAGCTGCATAGCAAAACCAGAGTTATACTGCCCAAAGGCTGAAAGAGTCCACCAGGACAGTGTCCTCTCCTGTCACTGGAATGGCCAAGCATCAGATGAATGGGAGTCATGAGGAGGGAGGCTCCTTCCTGTGACAGATGAATGGATAAGCTGTGTTCCTCTGAGGGGACCTTAACCCCAGACCCCCTACTGGCACCTCAGTAGCAGTAGTGGCATCAGTGGTCAGAAAGATCTCTAAGGCTTTGGCACAGCCACCTACTTTGGTGAAAAACCTGTTGTTATCCCAACCGCGCTATGGCGGGATTCCCTCTACTGCCAGCTGGACAGCAAGGGAGACTGACCAGATCTTGATATTTTGGGCATCTCTGGTTTCATAATGTCTGATAATGTGTGAATTACTGTTCTCTGTGATGATAGCTAAGAAAGCAACAATGAAGATATATTGAGTTGAGAATGTTTGTTGTCAAGTGCTGTTTACTAAAAAATACATTTTGGAGTGCAGCTAAACCTTTGCAGAAAGTGGTGTTAACTTGATGTAAAATTTTAGTTGATAAAGTTTGCAACATTTTAATATTTAGTAAATATTTTTATTTGGGTTTGCCTCAAATATTTAAGTTTTAAAATTAATCAAATATACCAATGTAAATGTGTTAATAATAACAGCCAAACCAATGTAAACCACATCTTTTTAAGTTGGGCCAAATATTTTGGTTTACAAGGAATAACACTTTTTTTCTAATAGCAGCAGTAAATATCAGAGAAATTTTAAGAAATAGATCCTAAAATGCAAGCTATGTGGCTAGCTTCTCTGAGGAATGTTGCTTATTCTTGTATCCTTGGAAGACATTTGTGCAGTCCTCTAGCAATTGAGACAACATTGTTTTGTCATTTTGTTTTACTGAGACAGTGGGTCCATGTTGCAGATAACTGAGTATTTGTTTTTTAATCAAATATTGAATTTGCCTGATACACTCAGAGATTGAAACTCACAAAGGCAGCCGTACTGATACAGCATCTCTCATGTGACCCTCAGAATGTCTTCAGGGAAACAATATTTTAACAGCATAATGTTTTCTGAGAAGCATATTGTTTCCATTGTAAAAAGGAGCAGATGAGTTTGAAGTCATATGGGATAAGCTGGGGTTAGTCTGACAGTCTATCAGGAAGGATTTTGTGCCACATTTTGCAAATTACATTAATCTTTGAGACAATTTTGGTGTAAGAACGTACGTCACCCTAACACTATTCCAAGTTCCAGGCCTGGTAGAATGGTGCTTTCTGTCTGAGCATGCTTCTTGGAAGTTACCTATGAGCTAATAGTGATATGAAAGGACAACACAGTAGATTAGCTAGTAAAGCTATAAATTAGCTATTAAAGGTATAAATAGCTATTTACGTGCAGATATATAATCAGCACTCTGCCCTTTCCTCCCTTTTCTCTGTCATAAGTATTTGTTGCTGCAAGGGTAATTTGTTGTGAGAAAGTTTAAATCAGGTTCCTAAACTTCCATAATTGGTTCAGTTTTATACTTGATATGGCTTTGGAGATTTCTTGAAAAAGAACAGAAAATTGTGTCCTCTCTGACATCCCTGTTGCTCATGATAGAAAAGAATCAACTTTTGTCTGAATTCTGAATCTAAAGTTTTGCATTTCAAGAAGTGTAGTAATCTTGTTGCAGTTGAACATTTACATTCCATCATGGAAAGGTTGGTCTTATTTCCCTTCCGAGCTCATGCTTTCAAGTGGCTGGGTCAGATTAACGTAACTAGATTCCTTGATACTGTGATCACTGAAATGTCCTGTCTTAATTATGTTTCCTTCTCTTTCGCCTGTGTCTCCAGATAAATGTGAAGAAATGTTTACTGCATGGCATTCCCTGCCCTGGAAGACATGAGCAAAGTTTTCTGGATGTTTAATGCAAAGTAGTCTAACTGATCATCTTTAACTTTCATAATAACATCTGATGTTTAAAACACAATTTAAAATACAGACTTCTTTCTGCTCACCACTTCCGTATCCATTGGGCATCATTCTGTGACCCAGTGCTGGGCTGAATGAGAAATAATGCAGACCTGGCCTTTGTTTGAATTTCCATGAAGGCATTTCAGCTTTAGAAGTGTGGAAGAAATCAGCATCTTACATGGATGAGCTTTAACTTCTGGCTGGGGGCAGCTGGCACTGGCAAAAACATTGGTCTTACCATTCTTTTTGCTTTCGTTTTATCTTGTTGAAGCAGAACAGCATTTTTCCAGAACAGCAACATTTCAGTCCAGAGAAACGTTTTTGTTAATTACCATTTATTATTCTGAGTGAGTGTTGGTAATGGTTGCTGCATGCAACCTAGTTCACAGAGGAGAGAAGATTCCTCAGAAGTACTGAGCACAGTGTGGTTCCTGAATCGTAACAGAAGAGGGAAAGGTGCAAAAGGCCATAAAACAGGTGCTTGGCCATAGTGAGTTTGTGGAACTCTGTAGCCTGCATCATATTCATCATGTGTAGATATGTCCATTGCCTAAGTCCGTGCCTCAGCAGAAAAGTTCCATTAGGGTAACTTAAATGAATAAGATGGTGTTCAAAAGAGCCATGCATGTATTCAGCAGGTGTTTGGAATGTCGTAGCCAGCACAGTGAACATAATGGATGATCTGGGGTATTGAAGCTGATACTACATACTGAAAGTGGGTGGTAGCCAAATATTGAAGTCAAGTAAAAGAGAAGGAAGCAGACTTGGCATTAGTGTATCAAAGAGACAGAAGGCAAATACATTAAACCAGGGATATTTAAACCATTAGTCAGCAAGTATTATTTCAGCAGTAACATCCTCCTAATTAAATAGAAGCAGTATGGACTTTAGTGAGATCAGAATGATAGAATCATGGAATGGTTTGGGTCGGAAGGGACCTTAAAGATCATCCAGTTCTATCTCCCCTGCCAAGGACAAGGACACCTTCCACTAGACCAGGTTGCTCAAAACCCCATGCAACCTGGCCTTGAACACTGCTCGGAATGGGACAGCCATGGCTTCTCTGGGCAACCAGTGTCTCACTACCCTCACAGTAAGGAACTTCTTCCTAATATCTAATTTAACTCTATCCTCTTTCAGTTTGAAGCCATTCCCTCCTTTCAGGTCACTATCTGCCATTGTAAAAAGTCCCTCTCCAGATTTTTTGTAGGTCCCCTCTCAGGCACTGAAAGCTGCTCTAAGGACTCCCCAGAGCCTTCTCTTTTCGGGGCTGAACAAGCTCAGCTCTCTCAGCTTGTCCTCACAGGAGAGGTGCTCCAGCCCCCTGATCATCTCTGTGGCCCTCCTCTGAATTCTTTGCAGCAGTTAAGTCTGGAAATGAAAAACCTACTTGAGACTATATTTATTATAGTGACCATTGCTATTATTGTTATACTTTACCTCCACAGACAGAAGTAACCAAGTACTGTCTTTGTGGGGAACACAGTAGAAGTATTTGGATTTGACAGGCAGGAGTCAGAGCAGCAAAATGTACAAAAGGTGTCTATGTATGTTTTTAGATACTCCAATAGTCTTTTTCTAGGATGGCGTTAGTATGTTATATACCAAATGAGTCAACGAAGTGCCACATGCTTGTGAGCTCACCATCATGTCATATTTTCAGCTTGTCTCATCAGTCCCACATGTGTTTTACATCTGTTGTAGAAACTGAAAGTCTTATTTCAAACCTAGCCTTATGGGGTTTTTTTAGTCACCAGATCACTCCAGTTCAGTGTAGAGGGCTTATTTTTTTTCATTATTTATATGCAATAGAGGCATTTTAGAGGAGAAAAAAGAAACTGTGTTCCTGCTTGGAAAAAGCTTACCTAAGATATACAAATACTCTCTGCAACTAATTCAAGTGGTGGATAGTATATGGTATGTAAACTATATGGAGATGATAACTACCACCAGTCCTTGACTTTGGCAGGTCTCTCCTGTGCAGGAGAACAAGGGGCAATAATTCTGAGCAAAATGAGAGAGCTCATGGTAATTGCAAGCCTGTAAGGAGAGGCTTATTTCAGAAAGCGAACACAGGGAAGAAGAAAAAGAAATGTTTCCTTAAGGGATGATTCTTTCAGCTAACAACCTGATAGGTCAGTAGGCCTTGCTTCAAATGATTCAGGAAAGAATAAAAAGCAGGAGGGCCCCTCATTATGCCCCAGCTGCTGTTAAAGTGAGAATGTCCTGTGCCCTCAGGCAGGGATGCTGAGAGTAAAGTTAGCCAAAACCCAACAGTTTTGCTTAGTGAAAAATCTCAAGGTGGTTGAGATTTATGCAAGATGTCAGCACACACATGACTGAGACTTTCTGGTAGTTATCATGGAAAAAATACGATGAATCTATTAGCCAGTGAAATAAGCCTTTTATAGCGATTTGTGGCCACAGCTGTTGCCAGGAATGACCTGTGCAACAGGGTGAGGACATGGGTCTGAGTCTGTACATAGTGGTGTGTGTGTGGGATGGTGTGTGTGAGGTTTTCAACCAGTGTATCTTGTCCACCCATTTTGCAGCCCGCAGCTCTCAGGTAGAGAGTTCTTGTGATGGGCAAACCGGATCCCTGCTTGGCTCTGCCTCTTCTCCAGCTAATCTCAGCAGTACAAGCCCAGCATTGCTGACTGCCTTCATCAACATTACTGTTTCTTGCTCACTGTCACGGGGCTTACCCAGTGAGGAATTTGTGCATCTCACAAATGGAATGGAGGAAAGGTAGAGCAATACAGCAAGGGAGGAGAAAACCGTCTGTTTGCTCTGCTTTTCACTCCAAATGTCTGTGACCGAACCGTGCTTCTTCCCCCGCAGGAATCCCATTATTTCACTTTGAAAATCTGGTCAGTCTGCTCATCGTTAGGTTAAATAAGGATTCCCTGTGCTGTGCCTAATGTGTTATGTGGGGAATTTTGTAATGATGCTTAAAATTCCTTCCAGTTTAAGTTTAAATTATTCTCTGCAATTAAAGCTTACTTGCCTGACAAAAATTACTCTGGATTATTTTTGAACAGACAAATTTGCTGTGGACACGGTTCCCTAGATACACCGAGCCTCCTCTCCCCATCCTGGAGTGACTTGGAGCTGGTGGACTCCTTGCCCCTTGAAAGAATATCTCAAGGACAAAAAAGCTGTCAAGTGACAGCAGGAATAAAGCACAGGGAAGTACAGCTCTTCCTCACTCTCCCACCCAGTCCCTAATAAAGAAAACTAATAATGCCCATTTTAGGTAGCCTGCTTCTACAACTCTAGTCTCATTATTTCAGCAAAGCAGTGTAAGCTGCCAGCTGTATCTTTTATACCTCCAGTCACACTTTGCAGAGGAGCTCTTTGCTGCTATTTTGAAAGTGCGCCCCCCCCCCCCCCTTTTCCTCTTGTTTCTTTCCGAGCTCCTGACTGAAAGGAGCGCAGGGAGAACTCTGCATGCAAGGCTGAGCAGGACAGGCAGGGCAGGGGAGTGAGCAGCAGGAATTCCTTCTATTACTTGTGTCATTTTCTCACTGCCTTACTAATACGCTGATAACTAGAAGGGTTCTTAAGCTGATCCCAGTTCTTTGGTTTAAATGCAAACTATTTGTTGTATCCAGCAGTATCCTGCTGACTGCTGTTCCAAACAAGAGCATTTCTGCTCCCTTTCCCAAAGCTTTTCAGCCATGGAGTCTTTTGCGCAAACGTCTCCCAGTTCCCAATGTATCTCTGACAGAGGGTGGATTCTGGGAATGCACAGAGTGCCTCTGTAGGGCTGCAGCACGAGTGCTGCATCCTATCTCCTTTAGTGCTGTCCCTACTGTCCTCGAGCCAAGTTTAGCCCTTGCTGAACACAAGAAAAATCCAAGTGTTTTTTGGCAGAATTACAAACCACTTGGAGCACTTTGGCGTATGGATGTGAAGTGTTTTACAAGCATCCTTAGAAGCCCGGCACAGCTCTTTGTATCATAAATTTCTGTAGTGTGGACAAGCCTTGAGAAAATACCTAGGAGAGGAATGGGAGGCAACTGACAGCATAATTACTGGTCTGGGGAAAAAGAGGCCAGAAACGGAGGGCAGAAGACAGACTTGTTGATTGGGCACAATTCTAATAGTGTAGTTTGACCAAGAATGAGAAATCAGAGAGGGGCTGAACACCTTTTCCTTTTGAGATTTTTTTTTTTTCCTTACCAATAAGAAAAAACTAAAAGTAGCTAAAATCAGAATAATTTAATTTCATCAAACATAACATTTACATTTACTGGAAACCAAGTTTTCTCACATTCCATTTTGTAATTAGAATTATTGCACTGGCCTTATTTTACAATAACTTCCATACCACACAATCCTCCAATCTCCTTTTAATTTGCATGGGGACAGTGAAAGGTTTCTGGAGAGACTATATGGTATTTCTGTCTGTACAAAGTCTCTGCATCACTGCATTCTTCATCATGCTAATGTTGATACTGGTATTTTCTCCATAAATTTCCACATTTTTGTTTCTCAACTGATGTCTTTGATGCAGATCACAATTTTATTCCATGTCATCAGAAGTGATGACAAATGTTCTTTTGTGAAAGTGGGAGATATCAGAGCATCCTTTGTGTGCATCATTAGCATATATACATCAACAACATATTTTTCTTAGCTATTTAACTGATGAAGAGGAAGAAAAAATCCTTCATTAGAAAAATCTAAAAAGAAAGTGACTCCACTGTCTTAAATTCTTGTCTCTGTTTCAGTGCTATGAATCTGGAGAGAAAAAAATTAAATCCTATCATCTTTTCCTGTCTCACCCATCTTTATCACTTGAAGATTCACTGGCTAGTTAAGTTTCAATAGCTATGGAGCGGGACACATTTGTGAAGCTGCTGGAAGATTAGTGGGTACTCAAGACAATAAAGCAGTGATAGAATGACCGCAGTTAACAGGTTTTATCTTGGCAAGGAACTTATTCCGATCTGCCTTATCGAGCTTGAAAGTAAAATAAACAGAAGCTGTCAAGGTCTCAGGAGGTGTGGGCATCACTTCTGAGCATCAGCAGCGCAGCTGCACGGAGCTGAGGAGGCTCCGGAAAATCTGAGAGGTGTCTGCCTAGCTCTGGTTCCTCTATTGCATTCAGACCACACCAACCATGCCCCACCACTAATTGACACAGCATAGAATTTCAAGCCAAACTAAAGCAAACAGTTAAGCAGCTTTGTGTCCATTGCTTATTGTACAGGAAATGCCCTCAAATATGGGGCAGAAAACACTAAGAGGTGTTCTTCCTCCTGTAAGCCTCTAGAGAGGCTTATATATATACTAGCACATAATCACGGTATCATTTAGGTTGGAAAAGACCTTCATCTCTTTGCAGGGTAAAACTTGCTCTCTTTGTGTGCTGCTAGTGCCTAGGTATACCGGTTTTGTGGTGAGCGAACTAAATGATACTGTTTACTTATTCTTGATACCTCCTTTGGGAAGACGACAGACCAATCTGTGCAGCACTTCACAGCTATTTACTGCTTTTCTATGTCTTGAAAAGCAAATCTCGTTGTCTCCCATAATAAGCTGTGTACCTACAGTTAGAAAATGATGCTATGATGTTGCAGGTTTATTGAAGGAAACTGTGGGAGGGGAGAGAATCTGTATGAAAATATGGGAGGGGAAAGAAAAAGGATGGTAAACAGGTAGTCAGGAAAAGTGGGCATTACATGTCTTTTCATAGCATGGCAGTGCTATAGGGAAGGCTTTGTAGAAGGTATGGATGTTTCTTGTCTGAACAAAAGAGACATTCTCCATTTTTGCATCTGGATGACTGTCAGTGAATCTTCAGCAAAGAGAAGAAAGAATTTTGGATTTTTGAAACTTAACAAAATCCTAGAGGCTGGAAAGAAATCTGATTGAATGACACCAGCATGGGGAGAAGCAGAGCCTCCCATCCCCCTGCTCCTCCCTCTAATGGCTATTTGTAAGATCAAGGTTACTCTAGGGGCCGCTCTCAGGGCCACCATCAGGCTGCTCATGGAAGAATTGCTTACTCTCTGCAGCCAGAAAGAGCTGGGCTATCTTGCGCATTTTACCGGCATTTACCAGCATGGCATATTGCGACTGCAACTTTCAGGAGGAGATTAAGGAGGCCTTACATGAACATTTCGTCCACTGGATCTGAAGGATTGTCAGTCTTCAAGGGGACAGTGGGAGCCCTTGACAAAGGAAATGTCTTCAGCTGGACTGATAGTATTGCAAGATGATCATGCATTGCCTTAATTGCAACCACCATTTAAAAATACACTGCTAAAGACTTTAGCAAGGTGCAAGAAATTTTTTAAGGCAATAACTAAAGACAAATCTTTATGCTGTTCTCTTTAGTTATTTCTAACCTGTGTGTGTAATTCGTTGATATATAAATTTAGGAGCATTGACTTTTAGGATACAGGCTGCACGTGGTAATGAAAAAAATGGTGGTTTGGTTGCTTCACCTTCTACCAAATAGGACAAGAAACAATAAGGCATATCAAGACATCCCTCCACGTGGTAAACAGAAAAATATCAAACATCAACTAAAGATTAAAAGTAATTGTCATGTCTACTCACTCTTTGTGCTTTGATATAGACTGAGAAGAAGGCAATTTAGTCCATTTGTTATACTCTATATGATATGCATGCCTCAGAAGTTTGTTGTTTTGAAGCTGGTTTTGGAAAAATAAAGAAAAAAAAAGGCAAAGAGATTTCATCCGCAGACGATATGCTAAAAGTGGTTATCAAAGAAGCCTAGAAAAAGATATTAATAAGTATGGGGTAACAGAATTTAAAGTAATAAGAACAGAGGTCAACATGATAATGAAGTCTGGCTAGACAGGTGGACAGCAGTCCTTTTGCCATGTGACATCAATATGTACTATTCCTGCCTCCTGCAAAGAGTTTACTATACACTGATTTTTTCTTGTGAGGATGTGGTGTAATACCATTTTGTCCTTAATCTTTTTTGACATGTCTGTAAAATGTCTTTCCTTACTGGTGATCTATTTTTAATTGTGTTTTATTTATTTAGCAAATAAACAAAAATCATTAATATATAGCAGGTCAAGCCTTGCTTGAAATCTCTGTTAGAGTAATATATTAGACTATGGAATCTGCGACACAAAAAGAAGACGCTAGTTTGCTATTATAAAAATGTGGCCAGCTACAATTCATGGCCACAGCAAAAGAAAAACTGATGCTGAAAATTGGCACATTGAGATATTCTCACTGTTCCAGTCCAATTATCTCCTTGGTAACAAGTTCTTTCATTCATTACATGTTGTATTGTCAGGATAAACCATGTAATAGTGCTGTATCTGGGTCTGTTCTGCTTCTGCAAGTATAGAATATAGAAGCATAAATATGTAACCTGCTAACCAGTTTCTTATGCTTGCTGTAAAATTAAAATATCCCTGTTATCCCCTATTAAAAAATCCAAATCTGTCATGCGACAGTGGTTTTCACTTTTTATGTGTAACTTTCGTTTTAGATATAAGTCACCAGAAGTTAATGAGCTATAAGTTATTTACTGACTGGTGAAAGAAAAAGCTCTACCTGGCCATGTTTTGAAATCTACCTCTCACAAACAGATTGTGATTTCACCATGCCTATTACCTCATTCGACTGAACATCTTTTATATATTTAATGCTTCTAAAAAAGTTATGTGGACTTTACCCGAAGCACAGATGAAATATGCTGAAGTGATTTACATGACACCTGACTCAACTTTCGTGGTTGCAGCAGTGTGTGCTGAAGGTATTTCTTGATGTTGTTGATTTTTGTGGGATTTTTGTGTCTGATTCCAGCTGAACTGTAATTAAGATAATGGTTGCTGGGGGGTGAGAGTGGAAGAGGCAATTCATTCAATAATTATCAGGTCTAGTCTCAAGGAAACTGCTACATGTGAAAAAGAACCATGCACAGCTAGGCTATTACAGCCTTGTGTGCGCTGCTATCTGTTTTGGGCCATGATCCAAAAGCATTTCATGGTCTAAAATAGTATCCAGAGATTTCAGCTGGGGTAGGAGCCTGTTTCTCTTTATTGCACATAGGAAGAGATTTTCTGCCACCAAAGACTTTGCAGTCTTGCTAAAACAAGAGAGAAAAAGGATGGGTTGGAAAGATGAAGGCACTGGGACCAGAAAATGGCTTGCATATGGCTTTGTTATGGCATCTCTTGTGAGTCATGGAAGCAGTGAAAAAGAATACCAGAATATTCACCTCTCTACTGGTTCCTTCTGGACATTCAGTGGATATGAAATAGTGTTTCTTGGGACAAGGAATAATATCATACAGTGCCAGTACATTTAGAAACCAAGAAAGACATCGTATAAGAATGATGGCCACAGCTCCCTTGTGTAGGAGAGAGAATTACCATTTGTTGCAGGAGCTATGTGCCATTTAGGTTAGAGTCTGCCAGCCTACTTACATCCTGCTGCTAAGTTATTGGTATTAACTTGGCATGTTCTGTCAGTCATTACTCTGAATGTCAATCCTAAGCTTTACTTGGTAGTAGCAAAAGTGTAAGCATTAGGATGGACAGTACTGCTGTGCATGAAGTAAAGAAGAAGTCTGCCCTCCTCTGATAAAAGCCAGTCTCTGTTATAGTGGTATCTGCTGCTGCTGCTAATGGCAGTCCATGCAGGGGTGGGTGACTTGAAGGAAGCAATCTAGTGTAGGCACATAGTTATCACAAAGTTATCAATTTTTATGTTGGTTAGAGAGGTAGTAAATTGGGAAATGAGCTAAGGATGAGATACTAATATTATTAGGTGTCATGGGTTCAGCAGTAGCAGTCATTTTTCCTCTTCTCAGTAGCTGGTGCAGCGCTGTGTTTTTGACTTTTGGCCTGGGAACAGTGCTGAAAACACCAATGTTTTTAGCTACAGCTCAGTGATGTTTGGTCTAGCCAAGGACTTTCTGAGCCTCATGCTCTGCCAGGGAGGAGGGGGAGCCGGGAAGAAGCAGAGACAGGACACCTGACC
>JAOEHY010028677.1:0-81013 GCA_025447955.1 Psilopsiagon aurifrons | reverse complement strand
CCAGCACCCCCAAGTCCTTCTCCACAGGGCTGCTCTCAATCTCTTCTCTGCCCAACCTGTAGCTGTGCCTGGGATTGTCCCAACTTCCCTGCTTTCAGACATCACATTTGTGCTGTTTGTAAATACCATTGTAGAAGAATGACCCAGCTTCTTCTGGAAGTCTGCAGAGCTGGATTTGTTGTCCCCTGCCTGTTTGCTGCAGTAGCACTGTAAAATCTTTAGGGCTTACATTCATGTTAGCTCCTGTAATCCAGAATGAATACTTGCATGGTTAGTATTAGTATAAAAAGGTTGCTCCAGTGAGTAACAAAGTCACTGTTGCATAAAGAAATTGGTCTCTTCTGTTTCACGTTGGTCTTTCAGTTGTACTTTTCATTATGGTGTCTGAGCGCCTATCAGCAGTACATTAGATTGTATAAGAGAAACGCATCAGGTGATGAGTGAGCTGGCTCCATCCTCTTCCTTATGCGTGTGCAGAGGAGCACTTAGTGTTTGTTATGGAAATACAGCATGTGCATGTTTATCCTTGAGAAGCAGTTTTGGGTTTGTGTTTGGCTGCGAAAGTGGTGACATTTGCAATTGTGTGGCCCATTTCTTGTGAACTCCAGTGTGAAATTTGTCCCTGCTTGAATGAAGCTGACAAAAGCCCTAAGATACTGGCTCAGCTGGCTTTAGCCTTCTGTATATACCATTACCTTTCCTAGTTTTTAGGACCTGAACAGGGAGGCAAAACCCACTCCCCCTTATTGTCCCCTGTGGGCATATTTAAGGGGAATGCTATTAAAAAGCACCTCTAGAAAACTTTCTACAACTTTACTTCTTCCTGCAAGCTTGGCCACAAGGTGGATTGAGCCAACTCAGCTTTCACCGTGCCCAGAGCTGTGCTTGCCAAGGAAGGACCCCACAGGATTTGATTGTTGTGGAGTAGATGCGTTACTTGGAAAAAAGAGACAGCTTTAATGTGAGTGAGGCTGTATCTGAACTACTGCTCAGTCACTTGGGAAGTCTGTAAAAGCTTTCTGAGACTACCAGGCTCCTCCCAAAGCACCACTTGATCTAGTGCATTTTCAGATTCAGAGCTGAGCCTATAAAACTTCCCCCTGTACAAAGACCACCCAACACTAGCAGAGTGTGCAGAGAAATTCCTCTTTAGAGTTTGGTGTAAGGGTCAGATAGCTTTACTATGGTTCAGGTTATCCACCCAAAGAAAGCATGCTCCTTTGCTAAGCATGGGATACATGAGTCATTCATATTACCTAGACCTCTAGACATAGCATAAAATAGATGGCATGAAATAGCATTAAAGATATTAAAGATGGGAGGAAGTTAAGTGTTTTCCTGCTTGCATTCTTGAGCTATGGAGTAATGAATTTCTAGTGCAAAATCAGCTACTAATGCGCATGTAAGAAGTGAGGGCAAGCAGTAGAAACCTCAAACTGTACTGGAAGGTACAGAAAACTCAGTCAAGTAAAAGGCAATGCAGAAGTGCTTTCACAATATGAATTTGATGATGAATTTCCCAGCAGGGTATTAGCTTTTATCTGCTTTTAAAAACCTATTCGTAATCTGGATTTATCTTAAGCCGCATATAACTTGTGGCCCTGCCAGTGTGTGGCATATTGCAGAGGTTTCTCTCTCTGTTTGACTGTAAGGCCCCAAATCTGTATTTTTCCTTTTGCATACTTAAAAATGTATTATTTAAGAAATAAACTCCCCCTCAACGTGTGCATTCCTAGTTCAAGGCTTTTCTCTCATCCGTCTCTGCTGTGATCCTGTGGAATGGCTAGAGGGTGCAGAATAATGGAACTCACACCCACATAAACCAGAAAGAAATTGGTTTTATCTCCCTTTTTTGAAAGGTGTAAATTCTGAACATTGAATTTCTTCAAAACTGGGAATAAATGACTTGAAGGAGCCCCTTTCCTCATTTGAGACTACACTTAAATGTACTGGCGCTCTGGAATGCTTGGGAACACTTGTATTTGGAGTTCTTTTGTAGGACTTTTTCCACTTAGTAATTAATACTCATCCTTATATAACATTTGTGACTGAAAGCACTGTGCAGAGGGATAAAAATGGGAAGTGTGCCCCATTAAAAGGAGGTGAATCTACTGTGTGCTGTTGATGGACCTGCTCCCTGAAGTTCTGTAGTGCAGAGGAGGCTAAAAGTTATATGTCAAATACAATACTCTCGGTCTGTTGCACTCAGTGACTGCAGCCGGTCTTTTAACTATTAAAGTAATAGAATTTCAGGCTCAGTATTTTTAGCAGCTCCTACTGATGGCTTTCTTAAGCTTCTGTTTCAGAGGTTTTGTGATTATAAAGTGGGGTGGAAGGAGTTTCTGTCTGACTAGGGTAGCGCAGCTTAATTCTCACACCTTCATGCACATGAATCTGCTTATGGCCAGTGCACCATTTCTAGTCACTAGAGACTGATCTGGAAGTAAGAAATACCTCCAGTTTGTTGGCCAGAGGAAATGAATCTATTTCGTTTGAGCTGGTTTGGGTCTTGGTATATGATTTACCATAGCTAAATATGTTTCTTGCCACTGTGAAATGTGTGAAGTTATATCACAGAAATCAACATTTTCAAGTAATGTCTCAAATAGCTGTTACTTTACAGGAGCAGGAAATGCAAAAGTAATAAATGCAAACTAATAGAAGAGGAAAACCCAATTACTCAACTTACCCTCTGCAACAAAGAAAGTTTCCTTTCTCTGTCTAGAGGAAAGTAAAACCAGTCCATAATCCAGCTTCTTGAAACACTCAGTCGTTTTGTTTTCCTTACTTTACTCTCTGAAAGTGCACGCCTTATGTATACCTTATGTGCTTTATATAGTGTGTTATGTATGTAAAGGATACCAGGAGTGAACTGAGACTTAGTAATCAATGCCAGCCCTGATTTGCCCATCAGGAAATTAGTTAGGGCAGAGCTGGCATTGAAACCTGTGGGATGGCTGTATCATCTGAAGTGGAGCACGCTTGGTTGTTTGTCTGGAAAAAACACAGGCTCCTGCTTCTTGGAAAGGGCAACTGTGTTTTATTCATCCTTTTCTCTTGGGCATCCCAATATCTTTGTATGTGTTGGCAGCAGGAGGGATGTCTGTGTTGGAAACCTCTGGCAGAAATGCCTGTTCTCCCTGCAGGTGACTGGGCCCAGTACCAGCATGAGGTCTTGGTTGCTTTGTCTGTCTGTAAATTGAAGCATCACTTGAGCTGTAAGCTATAGGTCTCTAGGAGGTTAAGGTGGTGACTCTGGTCTTTATTGACTCGTCTGGCCAAGGCACATGGATGTCTTAGCAGGGGAGTATGACTCCTGGAGGAGATGCAGTTAGGGTAGTGATTATACAGGAGGAGAAAATATCAGTACAACACAAAAGTGAGGACAGGTAGAAGATGGCTGTGAGAAAGACCTTTTTCTGATGGAAAAGGGAAAGTTGTTCTGACTGAAGAAGTTAACTTCAACTTGAAGTCACTGATGGCAAGTGACCAGAATTTAGCAGCTACTTTCCATTCCTAAAGTACCACAGACCAGTTCTCATGAGATCAGTACCTTCCCCCAATGTATCTAAAGCTGGCAAGGCAGTGTGGATTCAGGACTGAGCATGGGATAGAGATCAGGGAATCCCAGATTAATCTGTCTTGCACCCCTACTCACCTATGTGTGCCTAGGCTCCATCCTGTACTCATTTATCTTCAGGCGACCGGATGGCCCTCTGCACTTTTTCTGCTAGGAGCAAGAAAGGAACCAGCCATTTATTGAACAGTAAATAGCAACTTTGCCTTATATTTATGGAATAATTTTGCTGAGCTTCAAAGGATAATCAGATGTTGGTTTTTAGTAAAGGAGACCAGTGGCAGGGGTTTCTCTGCACAGGCTATCAGCAGTCACTATCAGGCTGTCACTATGCCATCTCTGACAGCAGCCCCTTTCACTGCTTTAAATGGCATCCCTAATGGATGGCATTGCCAGGCCTCGTTTCCCGACGTTGTATAGTGCTAAGGAAGAGACTGTCATCTCCTATACTTAACCTTACTCATTTTTAACCCAGCCATTAGTCTTCACAAATGATATTGTTTTCCCCTTTGGCGTGAAGCAGGAAAGCCTATTGAAAACCACAGCATCCGCAGTAAGGATGGCCATATTCATCACTTCAGCCTGGGGCTCAGCTGTGAACACACGTAGGGCTTCAGAAGCCAAAATACATTTGGCCAAACTTTTTTTGTGTAACGGTTTCCTCAGAACTCCAAGCTGTAGTCAAATGTTTCATTAAAATGCCTTGGGAATGCACAAGAAAGTTCTTGACTGTAGTATCTGCCTAGGGAGTTTTGTTTCCGTCCTCAACCTAGATTGTCCTTAATGCCTGTTGTACTGCATGGAAGGTAACAGAGTATCTCAAGGGAGAGTCACAGGCAATTCAGATTCATGCCAGTGTGTTCCTGTACCTTCTGCCTTGAGCCTTCCAGCAGCCACAAATCGAGCTGGATAATACTGTCATTACTGCGTCTCCTCTTCAACATGCTCACTGCAGCCAACATGAGCTACTTGCTCTTGTGCTGGTGGTAGTGGCGTTTCTGCTATGTATCCTCAGAAGCAGAGAATGTATCTTGATGATTTTGGTAAGGAAGGGGAAATACTGATGTGATTATTACTGTTATTTCAGTTTAGCTAGAGCCCCCTTTGCCAGTATATCCTATTGCCAGTTATGCAAGTAATACCAGTGTGTCTAACAGCCAGTACTTTGCACCCATGAGGACAGGGAGCATGCTCAGTGGCAAAGCCAGAGCAAGAGTAGCTCTACACATGCTCCCAGACCAGCTTCTTGTGTGGCAGCACAAAGCGATTCACAAACGCTTGCTGCAGCTTTATTAATGTGTTTATTAGCAGCCAGCTCCAGGTGAAGCATTTAATGTAAGTTGATTACATAATGGGATGCTGTTCCCCTCTTATCCCACCGTGTGACAGGTTGGCTATTTGCAAGTGACTTATTCTTTCCTATTAACAAGCAGAGTAATTCAAATTAATCGCTTCCAGAAACAAGAGAAGCCATGGTGTCTCTCTTCCATCTTCTCATGCCTCTCTTTCACTTGAGCATCACTGCTGTGGCCATGCAGTTGTTCTAAACACAGGACATGTTTTCTTTCAGGACTGTTTTATCCTTGACAACTCATCAATCACCTGCAACAAAAACTCTGTGCTGCCTTTCATTATTTTTCTAATCATAATGTCTTCCCTAGATCCATAATTGTTCTTCATGGGTTATAAAGCTGGCATAATTCCTTATATTGAAAAACACTGATACTGATTTATGTGGTTCCAGTTATGCAGTGTGCATTTAATTTTATGTCCAGTCTGGGGCTAGAAACCTCTCCAAGCCGAACATGTTATGTGCAACAGGACTTCTGCCTCTTTCCTCCTATTACTCGTACAGAGGTAAGTACGTGTTCTTTCAGAAGTGTTGCTGAAGCTTTGTTTTCTCTTGACACTCTGCCTTCCACACTCACTTCATTGTCTTGTGGTATGCTTGGGCTAATTTCATGACTTGTTCTGTGCTTGTGGAATATCTGCTGTTTCCCAGTTGTCTGTAAAACAAGCTGACAAACCAGCCTGATGCTTAGCACACCGCGTAGTTTGCTTCATTGTTTTGGATGGTTTTAGCAGCCTTTGAAACCCATTAATATGCACCTCCCTCATATGAGCACTATTTGTACTATTTCTGTGTAGCCCATAATCATCATTAAATGCAAACTTCAGATTTGGAGAGATGAAAAGTGCAGCTGCATTGTACATTGTGCTCCATGGTCTCAGGCTGTGCTCAGGGCATAGGCGTCCTCCATGGTGCAGAGCTGCAGGACCCAAAGGCAGGGATTGAGCCTGGCTTCATGGTGTGTGGCTCTCTGCATGCTGCTGCTTCAGGGATGGTATGCTCTGATGTCGTTTCGCCTAGTGTGATGGTTGAGATGCTGGTGAAAACCCTGCTGGTGTGACTCCTGTTCTTTGCCATTTCAGATAACCCAGTTCCTACCTGCTGCTTGATCATCCCAAGCTAGTGCTGGCTGTGGCACTGTGGGGTTAAAGGAATTTTGTAATGCTTGTCAAGATTTAAAATCCCTGTAAAATAATGGAGAGATGTTGGCTCCTCGCCTTAAATGTCACTTACGGCCTAATACAATCTTTTACGGGCGTGAGTATTTGCTGAGTTTTAGTTTCAGTGAGGTATAAGAGGTCTGTTCAATGAGGCTTTGGAAAAGACACTCATGTGCTGCTTCTTTCCTGGCAGCTTTCCTTCTTCCCCACAATGTAGTGCCTATCTCAGACAAGAAAAGGATAGCAGAAAACGCCTCTTCTTTTTGAAGCACTATTTTGTTCCGCTTTCAGGTTCTTGAAGCATTTCAGGCTATAAGCCTGGTCCACTTAAGAGCATGTTGTTGTCTTTGGGCCAAAATCTGTTGTGTTAAATAGAAGTAAAGCCATCTCTATGTGATGGAGGCTGGATCAAGCCCTTTGCAGAAGGCCAGCTGAAGGTAGTGAATCCTGTGACAGTGGTCTTTGCTTTGTAGATCTGAGTGCATCCTAAATAGCCTAGCCTGTAGGTGTGTTGGAAACCATGGACATGAGAGCCATGGAAATCCTCTTTCTGCCTTTTAAAGTGTGTCTGGGCTGGGGGAGAAAGTGCTTCTCTGCTGGCAGAGGCCACTGCCTCATGTTTTGATTTAGAGAGCCAGTGATAATCTCTCATTTTATCTTTGCTAGTGAACTGCATGGTGCTTGTGTTATCGCTTGGGCCTTGGTTTAAGGCACACACTAAGCTCCGTGTCTTATCTGTGTATTCTGGCAGGGGGAAGGTTCATGTGTACGTTTTAAGTTGATGCCTCTCTGGCATCACCAGCTGTCTGCCATCTCTTGCATCAGAATAAGAGAAGAGATGAATTATTTAACTGAAAATGTCTCTGCATCCGTTACTTGCCTGGGATTATTGATGCCATGACCCCTGAGGGAGGGAGAACTGAATAGTAGTGGCTGATAAATGGAAAGTGTTTCTCACTCATTCTCTCCCCTGCCACTTTCTCCCTTTTCCCTTCTCCTCTAATGCATACAGACAGTTTTCTGCAACAACCTCCGCTGCCTTTGTTGACAAGACCATGTAGAGGCATTTCTTGTGCCATGTACACATTGAGGGGCCAAGGAGCTGAACAGGACACCCATAGAGATTGCCCCAGCAAAAAGACAGCGTTATTACAGCTTTATGGATCATAGAATAGTTTGGGTTGGAAGGGACCATCTAGTTCCAGCCCCTCTTCCACAAAGCAACCATACATCTTGGTGTCATGGACAAACTTGAATAGGGTGGACATCTTATAATGGGGTATCCTGGTTAATGTAAGGATTGCTGCAATCATCAGTCATTTATGTATTAGTCTGATAGCAAGTAGAGAAATGTTGTATATATAGTAAGCTAAAAATTACACATCAGAAGCCATGGAGGTGTCAGAGGAAATAAAGGTTAGATATATATGTGCATATATACATATATATGTGTTACATGAGATTTTGTCATCTGACTTTGCAAAGGCTATCATGCAATTCACAGCTGTAGCTCCAAACTCCAGAAACATGAAGCTCCTGGTGAAAGATTTCTGCTCACAGTTAGGTGTTCATCTCTAGTAATGAAGCTGATCTGAGGTTACAAACTGCAGGATTCCTCATCTGAAATTCTAAGGAGGGAGGGATAAGGCATTCTGCTTGCGGTCCTCTCTTAGCCAAACTAAAGAGCCAAAATAACACCAGCTTTTGAATTGCTTTTGTTCATATTCTCCTTAGTTTTTGTAACATTTCTTTCTAGGCTTGGAAGGCTTTTAATTTGGGATGCTGGCAGATATCCTTAGGAAATTTCAGTGGTATCTAAAGTATGCTGGAGTCTCTTACTTATTCCTTTTATTTATGAGAGCGAGGGATGCTATCAAGGGTGGAAATATTTTCAAGTAGTCCAAGTCTGAGATGAAAAAGTTCTGGTGCCTTGGCTCAGACTTTTTCTGGGCCAAACCCCTTTAAGCTGAAAAAGTGTATCCTATACGAAGAGGTTTATATTTTCCCAAATATTTCAGCACTTCTTCCAGTACTGCGCAGCACCTAGAAATCCAAATTTTCCTTAAAAATGAAAAACTGGAATGAAGAAAATGGCCTCATGTGGGAATTTCATTATGGTGTAAATGAAATTTGACCATAGTGGTGCTGATTCCAAAGGGCTCCTGGTTTTCAGATGTCTTCTCCTGGTTCTCTGTCTCCTGGCTGCCCAGGAGGTCCAAATCCTGTACTTCCAACCACCGAACTGCGCGTGCATAAGAAATGAAGAGTCCCTTATGGCCAAGCAAAGGAGTGAATTTATCTATGGATTTCTTCATCTTATTGACTATGCTTACAAGAAATGCAGCGCTCCCCGTGCACCCTGTTGGCTGCAAATGCCGGTGTGAACATCAGAAGCTTCTCCTGCTTTGCAGCCCGTGCCTTGAAAGCCCCTAAGCAGCCTGCAAGAGCGATGCTCTATTTTCCTCCCCCCAAAAGGCCAGGACTCACCTCCAGAGGGCACTGCAAACTTGCTATGCTGGTGGCCACAGGCATGTGCTGTGCGGCTGGGAGCCCTTCAATGGGCATCTTGCTGCGGTCAGGGGACATCAGAATATTTCAGTGATATTTTGACTGTCACTTTGATTGCAAAGCGTCGAAGTGTTTCTAGCTATACCTTGTATGCACCTATGAACTAAAAGAATCCCCCTGTCTTTTGCTATCAGGACATTACTGAGTTAATGTAGTGAATGTGCAAAACATGAGCAGCAAAGGAACGGATATAAATCAATCATGAAATTAAAGATCACTTGATATAAATCTTGGGTCTTCTTTCTCCTCTGCTAATTTTTCGCTGAATAAATTCTGTACAAGCAAATATTCATACAGTAAAAATATGTAAACCCAGAGTTCTAAGGAAAGACATGATAGCCCTTCCAAACAAACACAAACTGTGATAATCTCTTTCTTGATGTTACTCCTTACCTTCCCTAAGTAGTGTCCAGAGCAGACAGAAGCACACAGAGGAGGAATCAAGGCACAGAGGGGGAATCATGGCACAGAGAGGAAGGGGAGAAATCTGAGTGCTGTGGAAGATGGATATGATTATAGCATTAGAAAAGTGCTGTTCTAAGTGTTGCTCACAAGGTTGCATTGGAATCCTGTGGCAGAGATGCTGATCTTACAGCTTCACGAGTTTCAGGAGTGTGTCTGGGTTTTTTGGCCTGCCCATGTTAAAATAGCTGCAGAAGACCACTCCAGCCTGAGGAACGAAAGTAGCCATGAGGCACAAAGTTGCTTGTTGCTCCACTGCTGGCCTCTTCCATGCACTTCCATGATTTCTCTGGCTTCACCACCCTGCTGTGTGTTGTTCTCCTCCATTTGAGTGAGAATAGCTGAGAGGGTTGCCAGTCCAGTACTGAAACACTGACTCTTTACTGGAATTGCCCCACTCAGCTGTGCTGGAGTGGGAAGGAACAGTTTGCTCCAGGCTGCCTTGGTGCAGGGGGAGCAACAAGCAGTGTTGAGTTAGGCTCCCAGCTTGGGCAGAGAGCTCCTCTTGCCATGGCTCCAAAGCAAAACCATCCTTGGGCAGATCAGCTAGAGCAGCAGGCAGAAGAGGGCATTGCAGCCAGACAGGGCAAGTGGTGGAGGAGAAGCAAAGAGGTATTGGATGGCATGGTCACTGGGATGGTCATGCACAGCTTTCCATGAACTGGAATGCAAGTCCTATGGAAACTGAATGCTCCAGTAGTTGGTTTTGGTCTAATGGTTAAACAAAGGTACTGAAATTTATCATTAATTTATCAGATGTTCCAAACTGTTGATTCTGAAAGTCAAAGCATTTTGTTTCAGCTTGATTTGACCACATCCACTGGATCAGTTGCAGTGCCTTAGGCTTCCTGTCTGGATTCATCTCCATGGTACACAGCAGCAGTTCAGCTAGGGAGGATATATCAGAACATCTCCTCAGATTAAATCCAAGCAGAGACTCTGGAGAAAGGAAGGTGTAGGGGAAAAAGAAAGGAAGAATGTGAGATACCATTTCTCTAAGACTGTGGTAGCTGAGGCAGACAGAGATTAATGAATGATTGACCTAAAAAGAAGAGTTTTCAAATGGGTCAGCTGAAGTGTTTCAACTGGGTCAACAAATCCTGGCTCCAAATCTTTCATTTTGATTTTCTGACTTAAGATTAAACAGAAATGACTGCACTTTCCTTCAGAAGGCATTGGTAGAGAATTCCCAACCAGCTCTGCTGGTAGCATGGGAGAGAAGTTTATTTTTCTGAGCTGGTAGCAAATTTCCATACCCAACTCCTGGTCTTCTAGATAAGACCCCACTATTGCCTTTATAGTTAATTTGGCCTCCTTGGTGAAACTAATGGCTTGGGGTCTGGAGATGGTTTAGCAACCCCGAGTACTCTCTCTGACATCTGGACTCCATCTTTTGGGTTTTTTTTTTAGCTGAAAATACCCATTTCCCCCCACATCTGCACCAGCCCTGCTTTCTTCATTCTGGTCCAGTTTTGTTGCCTCTCGCCTCGAGGTTGTCATTTGAATTAGGGGTCCCATCTGTTGTTCTGAGCAGCACAGAAATAGAAAACCCTGCAGGCGAATGGAGCATTGCTTTGCAGGACCAGGTTGAGCTCTGCATCCAATTTAATGCTGAGTTTAAGTTCAGTTGAACATGCACCTTAGATCTTTGTTTTTCAGGGGCAATGTGCCAAGTAAATGGAAATCTGGGGTTGACAATTTTCAGTTTCCTTAAAGACAAAGCACACTACTAATGAGCAAGCTATGGGGATGAGTGGGTTGCTGAGCGGCAGGGATGGCTCTGAGCATGTAGTTGCCTATGTTTGTCAGTGCATCTTTTTCTGCTGGTGTTTGACATCTTGCACTCTCATTTGCAAAGCTGGAACCCCAAGCACTCTGTGTTTGTGGGCAGAAATGTGTCCAACCAGGCACTGAGCTCTCCTGTCTTACTAAAGCCATCTGCAAGCATTTGTGGCCTCTGGCCAATTTTGAAGCTTCTCAGAATAAATGTATGCGTATGAACTTCTGTGTAAACAGTTCCTGGGCACACTAAATAGGAATGGCATAGCTTAATGCTTATTTGATGGCACATTCTATGAAGACGTCTCACTTGTAAAGCAGTAACACATCTATTATCTAAAACATGTAACTTGGGATTAGGCAGGAGAAATTCCTTAGCATTTGAAATTGATATGAATTTTATAGCCTCTCCCTATTCAGTAATAGCAGAAGAGAGTCTTCATGTGGGTCTTGTCCTGTCATTTTTACACTTCACCCCAGTGGGATGCTGACACCATCAATGTGCTGTTGAGTCTGTGGTTAAATGGATGTGGGCTTGGAAAGACAGCCAGCCAGCCTGGAATACTGAAGGACTCATGCTTGAGAAGCAATATCTTTATCTTCCATTGTGTCTACCCCATCTTGTCTCAAATTAAGAAGACCTATTTCTTCCACATCTTCCACATCCCCAAACCTGCAAGAAGATCCCTTTACCCTACAGTGCAGCAGCATTACCACTGAGTAGTACAATAACTATTGACAAAAGGTGGGTCTAGATAGTGAACTCTGAGTATAATTCTTGACCTAAGTCCTTCACTGACACTGGCATTCAGACTCTGGGCTTTGGTATGTGCTATTGGCAGAGACAAGAGCTAGCTGCAAACCTCAGGTCAGGAACCTGACTCTGAATTTCAGTGACTTACAGGGATTGTCCAAGCAAACAGTCGTTACTGTCTGTACTGCTGAATTCCAATGAAGTCATTCTTTAGGGGCAGAGAAAGCAGCAGACAGCTTGTCACTCACTGTGCTGCTTTTGAATTGGAATAAAACTTCCCAGTCTTTAAAAATAAAGCTGTGGGAAGCAGCTACATTTTATGGAGGCTTCTCACCCTCTAAATATGTGCAAGGAAGCAAAGGGCAGAGATTTCATCACTGGAATCTAAATCAGATTCATTTTCTGGATGTAAACCTAAAGTGCCCAAAGTCTACAAATGCGAATCTTCTGTTACCCTTGACTACTACCAATGTGGGGTAGGCTGCACCAGTAGTATGAAAAAGGTGAAATGAACTCATGCTGCTATTTTAATTACTGTTCATTGTGAACTCAGCTTTCATAAAACACTGGTATCTCTGCCAGAAACAGGATGTGCAAACAGTGACAATGGCCATTTCTGGTGTTCTCCTTGGGTTCCCATCTGTCTTCACTGATCTGTAAACAGTCAAGAAGGTGAGGAAAACCTGATCACCTCCGTTCTGTTCCACCTTGCGGCATGGAATGCTGACCTCAGTATTTCCAAGCTTGTATGTGGATTGCAGCAGGGGAGGGATGACAGAGGAGAATGTGCATGTTTGGCATCCTTGGTGTACAGGTGCAACCATGTAAACTTGGTCATGTTTGCCAGCATCTGATTTCACTTTTCCGGGTAGCTCAGAGGTAGCTGGAGCTCTGGTTTTATGACCAAGAAAATAAGTTTGTAGGCATGTGGAGCAAGGAAAGGAGAGACAGATCTCATTCTCTGGATGTAAAAGGTCCCTCTTTGTAGGACAGAGGGAGGATTTTCATTCCCTTTGTGTACAGCATGATCCAGTGTGGCTGTCATCCTCTTGCACTGCACAAAGTGTGAGTGGTACCTGCAGGAGGACTGGCAGAGGTTGTTGGGCAGCTCTATCACTTTGCATTTCTGTGTTTTTAAAGGATGGAAATTGCCTAGCTCTCTTGGCTTGGCAGTGCTTCGAAGGTCAGAGCATGTTGTACTGGAAAGAGCCATCCTCCCTCCTGCACTGGCTGATAGAAATCCCAGGGAGGACTTTAAGCAAGGGTTATTTGAAAACAGGTGAAAGCAAGCAAATTAATCAGCTAGTAAGAGGAAAGCGATGTTCTGGAAGACTTAAGCGCTCTGAATCATGAGCCAGACCCACAGCCAGAGGCAGTGGCAGGCTTGCCAGCATGAATACCCAAAGAAATCATGGAGCAGGACACTCACATCACTGAACAAGAGACTGCAGCAGCTCGCTGCTTGGGTCTTGTGTTTGCAATGAGTAGTGGGAGGCAGGCAAGGAGGATGTACTGCAGGGATTGTCTGCAAATGCTTCCTCAGCAGTTACCAGAAGAAGGAGCACAAAAAAGGAAGCCTTTCTCTGATTAACAGAGTTCCTCCTCACTAAATCACTCAGTTTATGGTGCTTTCAGAAAGGAATTGAAAGTACGCCAGTTTGGTGCTGCTGAGTGCCTCCGATTTTAGTGTGATTTAGGGTGCATGGTCACCCTAAAGGAGCTGCAGTGCTCTGCTCTGTGTCAAGGCCACCCACATGTCACTATCCGACTGGGAAGACCTTTATTTTACTATGAGTTGTGATGTTCAGGCTGCCTTGTTCTTCTGCTGAATGTTTGTACTGGTAATTTATGAGGGACAGGAGGTGCAGCCAGGAGTGGGTACATCGATCTGTTCTCATGGGAAGGAATACTGCAATATTCTGCCCTTTCGGAGAGAAACAAGCAAATCTCTCATCTCACAGTGTTGTCAGGTGAGGAGACTCTGTGCTGGAGTCCCTGTGTCTTGGAAGTGGATAAATGAGAAGAATATATAGGAGACATGTAAGAGAAGGTTTAAAATATGAGTAGATATTAATGTCTCTGTTTTGACTGTTTCAAATATGCCACCAGCTGGGAGAAACAAAGGAAAAGTAAGAATGTGTATGTCCATTTTGTAATGAATTTACTTAGACTCCATTTATTCCTGTTCTGAGTTTACCCTTCAGTGGTAAAGAAAAGCCTGCTGGAAAGATGCATTTGAACGTAATGTGGCAGTTGGCTCACAAGAGGTGAATTTTGAACTTGCAATCCTGTGATTCTGCTGTGGAAGCACAATACCAAGAGTCACAACTATCTAAACGTTGGAACAACCCACCCCAGATGTCTTGGAGTAATCATTCCTAGCACTGAGCTGCAGTAAGTAATTCTTTGCCAAGCTTATTGTAACAGAAGCCGTTTTCGATAGCAAATGCCTCAGATAACATTTCCCACTGTTCGTTATCAGGAAACATGCAAGCAGAGAGGAGAGGATTTACTGATTAAATGACATGTATCAGCAGCTTGCATCCAGCTGCAGGTCCCAGGCTGGAGGCTGAGATCAGTTGGCAGTGAGGGCTTGATGTGGAGCTCCTTGCTGATCCTTTACCTGGTGTCCATTGGCGGGAGCTGCTGCACCGTAGTGCCACAGAGTCACATCTTGTCCCCAGAGAACCTTGTTATTTTCCTTTACAAAGACAAATGACTTTGCTTTGCACAGGAACCCATTTCCCGCTGGCTGTCCCCAGCACCAGGGGTCAACCATGCCCTTGAAGGACCAGAGAATTGCAGTTCAAGGGTTCAGAAGCAGCCACTGGGCAGGCAGCTGCTTCGCTTCCAAGGTTACCAGCGTGTATTGCACATATAGCACACTGTCTTCCTGAGTACATTCTGAGAGAACACCCTCGCCCAAGCCTTTATTGGCGATCATCCTTCTCTCGCTATCCCTTCGTAAGCAGGTGATGTCAGCCTGTTACTCCTTCCTTCCTCCAGGCAAAACTGAGCCACAGTGGGCAAATAATAGGTGAGATTTGGAGAGGGGATGCTGATGGTGCCAGAATGCAGGGTGACCTCAGGAACAGGCACTGCCACTGAGGCAGAACATGACATCAACACTCCTGCTCCACTGAAAGGGGTTTGCTATCTGCAGAACAACTGGGCTTAGGCCTGTGCTCCCATTGTGTTACAGTTAATGCTGGCATTCACTGGCAAGCAGGGCTGCTCTTAGCTAATCTGATCAAGCCTTGTTTAATGGGGTGGATAACAGCAATGGGAATTCTAACGGGGTGATGCCATGCTCTGGTCTGGAAATGAAAATGGGTTCAGGTCACAGTGGGGAGTCACCCTCTCACTTCACTGCTTATCCGGGTGTGTGTTCTGCTTAGGGCAGGGTGAGACTGCAGATGCTGTGAGCAGCCCTTCTGGAGCAGAAGCAGCTTCTTGGCTGGCTGAGAATGAAATGTAAAACTGGGGTTTACCTCTCCTCTTCTTACACCATTCTCTCCAGCTTTGCCATTCCCTCAGACTTCAAGGGGGCTGTTCAAAGCCTTGGGAGCAAGTGCAACAAAAAGGTCTAAGGAGAAGAGGAGGACACTCCTGTGTCTTCCATGCAGAGAATTTGCAGGATCGAGAGTACAGTCCTGCGGAGATTACTTTTTCCATGTGCTTGTGATATTGAAAGGATGGCTGCTGGGTGAGGAACCCTCTTCCATGTGGCTTCCAAATTGCTCTGCAGCAGGCTCTGGAACATGCATCATAGCCCTCTCCTCTACTCCCACTCCCACTAACACAGGTTTTTAGACAGACCTTGTCTTCTGCATCACAAATACTGCACTTTTCTTGGAGTATAGTGATAGGACATTATATATTTCTGGTGAGGAGAAGCAGTGGCTTGTCCTTGGAGATCTAGGGGTTGGGTACACCTCATCCCAAAACTACAGTGGGGGCACATCTGCCTGAGCTATGTGGAGAGTCCTTTCACCTGATCTTACTGGACCCCAGGTCCTTGTGATCTTACTTTGCTTTCTTCAGTGGGTGTGTGGAACTCAATGGTAGCCCCTTCCATGCTGCATGTTACTGTGCACCTTGAGAGAGAGGGTAAGCCCAGCATGTACAAACTGGCAAACTGCGGAGTATTTGGGCACTCATATGCAACAATTCACTACAATAAAAGCTTCAAGTGAGTATTCTGGTGGAAACAGGCTTCGTGGCAGATTTCCCCCTCTGTCTGTAGTCCAGACCTCCAGCCTCAGAAGGTGATGAATATGAAACAGATAAATATGAGGCTAATTACTTTTGAGATATGAGAAGGGTGGAAAGTCAGGAACTGGGGATTACTGGACTATCAAGATCTTTCTGGGTTATCCATTCTTCCACTACTAATCAATCTGTTGCTTTATAATTGCATGAGCCAAAGATGAAGTCTTACTCTGCCCCATCCAGCAATCTCCCACAAATTCCAGGTTGGGGTAGCTGTGATCTGCTATGTTCTGCTTATTCCCAACTAGGAGTCCAGTAGCTTTGATAGCTGGCATGAAACAGAATACTTTTGAGGAGGATGCCATGTTTTAGAAGGATGAACAGGTATTAGAATGTCCTTCTTTGTCCCTCATCTGTCTTAATCTGGCTGTTGCAGGAGAAGTTGGTTTAGTGCCACTGTTCCGCATCACGGATTGCAATAGGGCAATGCTGCTGTATGTGGATTCACAGCAGGTCCATGAGGGACCACTTGCATCCCAAAGAAGGCTGAAAACCGTCCCTTGCAAACACGTGCACCAATACTGGGTTTTATATAACCCTCTTTTAGACACAGGCTAAATCTAGGACTACCACTCTTGTAAAAGCAGTGCTCTCTCCCTAGGAAAATGAAAATGAAGCCAGCCTTTTCCAGACAGTTATTTCCAGGCCACATAGCAGGAGTGAATGATGTGAAATGATATTTCAGTAGCAGCCCTGAGTAGAAGGGTTGCATAACCAGCCACTGTCCTGTGTCAAATCTCAGTGGATGTTACTAGGAAGACAGGGTGTTTTTACTCTCAGCTAATGCAGGAAGTGTGGGGTTTGTGCTGGTTACTCAATGCATCCCATTTCACTGTGGCATGGCTGGTTATTATAGGTGTCTGCATACACAACTATAATATGTATACATACACAGTAGTAATTACCTCATAATGATAAGCCAATGACTAGAACAGCTTACTTTAAGTGAGGACACATGTATTTAGCTGAACTCTAGCACTGACTTAGTATGTGAACCCAGATAATCCATTAATTTCCATGCAGCTTGTTATCCTGCATTGAATTTAGAAATTTAGAAATCCTTACAAATCCTTACAAATCCCTTGGTCATTTTTGCTAACCTTACTGGTAGGAAGTCAATCCAAGCACTGTTGTTACAATAAGGAGGATTTCTATTACAGGGTCCTAGGAATTCAAGGCAAAAGAATTAGTTTCAGTTCCATCTGATAATTCTGATCAAGCTTTGGTAGCCTCCAGTTTAGCAGAGTAATCATAGATTCATAGAGTGGTTTGGGTTGGAAAGGACCTTAAGATCATCTAGTTCCAGCACTCCTGCCATGGGCAGGGACATCTCACACTAGACTGTGTCACCTTGTAGAAGGTTCTCTTTGCCAGGTTTCCCATGGGCTTTATTTGGTGTCATGACTGTGAACACTGAAAAAGCCAAGACAACAGCTTTATGTTCCAATTTCTGTTTCCAGGATGATTTAAAAGAATCTGAGGGGGGTGTCAGAATTCACATCTACACCCACGTTTTGGTTTCTGCTCCTTTGCTGCTCACTGATGGTTCAGGTGATGATGTTCAGCTAACTGACAAGCGAGTTGACCCAGGTCTGTATCAAAAGTCCCTATGTGGAGCTCTAAAAGCCAGTGGCTGGTACTTAGGTGTAGTGGACCCATCAGTATATAACATAAGCATGCTAAATGGCTAGGCCAAGTGGGGCAGGGACTCCAAGCAAGAACATCATGTCACTGTTCTTCGGTTTTTATTGATGTGTTCATAATGTCTTGCCAGATTCACGGTGTAATATAAATAAAATGTCCTCCTGAGGAGCTTGCAGAACACCTCTGAAAGGATGGGAAGGAATACGTATGTGCTTTTAAATACTGATCAACTAGGTTCCCTGAGGAAGTGTGGCAAAGTGAGATTGGAAAGTGTCCCTGCACTGTGGTTAAGCTCAGAGGTGAGGAACAAAGCACTGCTACATCTGTCTCATATAAAGTCTCATATAAAGAGGCCAACAAATACAGATGTGAGAACTTTTGTGTTTTGACAGTAAAGATTTGCTAAGATTGCTGTGTTACCTTGAGCTGTATCCTCAAACTCAGTGTCTGTGATGCTGAGAGGTGGTTCTAACCATCCCTCTTCCTAGGCAACCCATTCCTGTTTGCTTGTGAGATGCCTTTTTCTGTTGCACAGGCTAATGTATGTGTTATAGAAGAAGATACTGCTTCGATAGGCAGGCTGAAATATACTGCCTAGGACTATTTGTGAAATGAACAGGTAGGCAGAAAGTGAGCCCTGCTTTTATCTTGTGCACATGCAGTTGAACAGAAATAGCTTCCTCAGTCAGCAGCACATAAGCTTTCATCTCCCCCCACCCTGAGCTGACATCTTCCATCACTGAGCTCATCTCCTCTTTGATCTGCTTTTTTGTTTTCAAACAACCTATTCTTTCATCAAGAAAGATCAGCTTCTCCTGTGGGCAGAACATCAGTAAACACACCAGAGACAAATGGAAGAGATAATAATATGAATTTATCTTCTGAATAAGTTCCTGTTCCAGAAAACTAAGCATCATCTCTTTCTCCCCAGTGACATTTCTCTAATAACCATTTCATAGTAACAAGGCTATGAACAGAAGAATCTGAATGGTTTTAGGGTGTTGTAGTATTCAGTCACTTGTTCAAGGTGGAAGGATTTAGACTATAAGGTTCACAGATACTCCTGGCATTTTTTTGCAGGAGCAACCATAGTTAAATGACATATTTTAATGTGTTTGTGCCTTGCATTTCACTATGGTGCAGTCAGTTTGTCTGTTACGGACTGTTACAAAGCAGCTTGAAGTCTATGTGATTCTTTCAGTTAGCCTCAAAGAGCCTTCTTCCAGGCCTTGGAGTGAAGGTAAGTGTTGGAGTTTCTCCCTTCATCTTTTCTCTAGTGAGATGCATTAGTAACAGGGCATTACATCCCCTTTCTATTCAGGAGGACCAAGGAAGTTGCAGCCCTGTCTGATCAGTTAGATCAGCTCTAGCTCTGGGTGTACCACTACATCCATGGGCCTGCACTGCCTCTTCTGACTGGTAGCGCAGTGACTGGGTCCTGAAGGCTCCTTATAAAACTGCAGGCTACAGCAAGTCATAAAAGAGATCATGTTTTAATTGAAACATTGATGTTATAAATGGTGCATGACACGCTAACAGATAATATTTTGGAAACTCTAGTAGGAATTACATAAGAATTTGTTATGCAATATTTAAAAGCTGTGATATTTCACCTAGTTTGTTGCCATTGCTGCTGGAGAGCCCTTCCCTGGGCTACATCCTACTGCTTGTGGCTATTTTCATAGCAAAGCTGTGCAGATAGCTCACTGTGGAGTTTATCTTTGTTGCCATCAAGGGGTGTATCATGAACACCCCACTTACATTGTGGGCTCCCTTGCTTCATGACTAGTTAAACTCACACAGCTGCTTGTGAAGTTGGTTATCCTGTGGGTGGGAGCCAAGATTTAATTTCTGGCTCAAAATTTATCACTCCTGTTTACAGACAGTATCCTTCCTTCTAGCTTGTATTTATTACTCTTTTAGTAAATGTATTGTAGTGAAAAGAATTATCGTGACAGCTCTGGATAAAAGTGCCCTTGACATGTAACCATTATCATTTCTTCTCCCTATCATGTGGCAGAATGTGACTGGTTAATTTATGATTCATGCTGTGTAAAGGACTTGCCCATACTCTATGTAAATGTTTGTGATTTTCCTTCTGGCTTTAGACATCTGTGGGTTGAACAGTGTGCCCAGGAACAGTGGTCTCCAAGGGGATGTCCTAGCCGGAGACAACTGGGGTTCATTCCCCCTTATTCATTCCCCTGCTGTATTCCTTCCTTCTCCATCACATGTGTGATGGAACTCTGAAAACAGCCTGGAAAACAGCTCATCTTTCTGGCTAGTTCTCTCATTTGCCAAGTTCAAGTAGAGAATTTTACTTGTAATATGCCCTGGCAGGGGATAAAGCTTAACTGTGTTTTTTTAGTCTAGAAAAAAAATGATGATCCTCTGATTATTCCCAAGTTTATCTATTAAAGGATGAGGCTTCCAGCAAATCTAGGTCTTACTTTGCAGGGAACATTGTGTTAATGTCTTTCTGCATGAGCCCCAAATAGTTTGTTTTCATTATTTAGGCTCCTACTGACTATGGGGAAGAGCAATAGCCAGTTGCTGGTGGCTGTTGTTATCACTTCATGGCAGGTGATATAGTAGTAGCCTACACTGAATTTGTTCTCCCTCTACTTTGGACGCATAGTTTGTCCATATAACAAACAGTTGCTTCACATTCAATTTGTCATCCTTGCCCTTGAAAATAGAATGTATTTTTGAATACACTGCAATGTGCAATATATACTCCCTGTTCACTGCAGCAAAAGCCGATGAGAAAGTGTGGGGTTGGAGGTGGCTTCTGGTATAATAAGAGCCACTGGAGGCAGAAGCAGAGGTGTATGTGTAGTGATGAAGGTCAGAGACATGAACTAAATGGGTTATTGCTGAGTTTTCCTCTTTGTCACTGCTGATTAAATCCCCCAGTTGGACATAATGGGGGTGAGAAGCTGTTCTCATTTCATACTAAGGTTTTCAGACTGTAGAGCTCTTCCTAGGAAATCTGTGTGTTCATTTCACTTGCTGCACAGCTGCACTGGAGGTCCTCTGTCAGAGGCAATAACTGGCCAGCCAGGTTTCAAAAGTCACACTGTTGTTTATTGCAATATGATGAACATACTCCTTTGAAAAGAAGGCTCAGTTAAAGTGTGTAACCCTGACCCTTCAGAACTGCTGTTCCCTTGGAAGTGTTGGCTGTAGTGTTCCACGAAGGGCACTGATCCCTTCTCCCTTCTCTAGGGAAATGGGAATTCGTCATCTTCCTCGGTGTAGCTTGTATCCATCTGGCAGTGCAGCCATCAAAGCCCAATGACAGCGGTACACAAAGGAACAAGCAGAGGAAGCTGCTACCTTTTGTTATCAGCTTGTGATCAATGCTGCGGTAATTGGTGACAACAGCTGAGGAAATGCTGGTTATTACAGGAGGTGAATGTCCCTATCTGTCATCTGAGTCCAACTTGCTTATCTTCAAATCGGAGCATGGGGTCATTAAAGCAAGATCATATTATTGCACTGATGGAACAGGCAGTCTGCTAAGTTCTTGGATACCAGATGGTAAATGCAGCTTGAGTTAGCAAATTGTTGCTCTTCTTCCTGCCGTGCAAAGGCTTTTTATCTACAAGCATAATAAAAACAGAACAGAAAACCAAGGAGAAATTTCTTTAATCAAGCATGAGACATTTGCAAGAAAATAATAACAAGGAAAAACTGAGATCAAAGTACAAGAACAGATTCTGCCCCAGTGCTTTCTGATTTGTTTCTCTTGTGTGAGAGCCCTGAGGACCAAAGCCTGCTGATTTTATTGCACAGAGAAGCCTAATGACCTCAGTAGGAATTTATTAATAAAATGAGGTACCACTGAGCACAAGTCTGTCCAGATTTATCATATATAAATATATGTATAACAGAAATTTCTGAAATTCTGCAATTTTCCCAGAATAATGGGGAGGGATGAGAGTTTCAGAAAAGGTAGAATTAATAATAGACAATTACTGATGATAGGACCAGGCGTGTTGATGATTGGTCTATAAAAGTGAGATTGATGTATAAAAACCTTTAAAATGTTCGAGCTGCCTCCAAGTACAACTTTTGTCATAGAATTATAGAACGGTTTGGGTTGGAAAGGACCTTAAGATCATCCAGTTCCAACCCCCTGCCATGGGCAGGGACACCTCACACTAAACCATGCCACCCAAGGCTCTGTCCAGCCTGGCCTTGGACGCTGCCAGCGATGGAGCATTCACAGCTTCCCTGGGCAACCCATTCCAGTGCCTCACCACCTTCACAGTAAAGAACTTCTTCCTTATATCTAACCTGAACTTCCCCTGTGTAAGTTTAAACCCATTGCCTCTTGTCCTGTTGCTATACTCAAAACTAGACAACAAGAGTCCTTGGCAGTGTTCTTCTAGAAGGCAGCTCTGTCCTAGTGGGGTATTCATCAGAGGGAAAGAGAAATCTTTCCACCTCTAGATTCAAAAATCAAGGAATCCTTCTGGGGCTTCACAAAAATAAAGAAGTCATAGTGCCTCTCCAGAGCACATAATCTGCCATGAAACGCAATCATGAAAACCTCCGCAAGTCTAAATCCCAAAGGCAATCAGCATATTTTGGTGGAAATCTTGAGGGAATTGAGTTGCCTGGTCTTCACTACGCAAACAAATGAACGCCACTTATCCTGCAGTTTCCATCATGGGATATAAATATGCTTGGTTTTATAAGTTTTCAAAGATGAGGGCTCCAATTTCTGTGAGTCCAGCATTTCTTTTTGGTGGTATCACTCATGGCCGCATCCTGTAGTGCATTTAGCCATTGTGGGGAGTGCTTTATTTTATGAACAATGCCAGGACAGCCTCTGACTTGGTCACCTTTGGATCTAAAAGCATAATATAATTTCTTTGACTTGCTCTTTTTTTCAGTAACAAGTCTTGCCAACATACCAACAAATTTCTTCCTGTATGAATAGGGATAAAGGTAAATGAAGTAATTCATCATTCTGATACCAAGAATTCTGTGAGTGAAGGTGAAGGTATCCATTGAATAGCCTCTGCTTTTGCTTTCTGTAGCACATGCGTACTCTGCTCTTAGACCCATTGCTTTGTGCCTGAGACCACAGGAATGGTTGTATGGGGTTGGGCCAGAAGCCCACCTACCTCCGTGTCCCTTCCCTGCCATTGGTGCCAAAGCAGACACCTAAGGAAGAATAAAGAAAAGCGTCTAATGATACTTTTCCTGCTCTCTAATGATTTGCAGGTCAGGGACTTCCTGAGCCAGAAAATACATCATTGACTTTGGGAAGTGGGCCATTTGCCCCAGACAAGTGGTCTGTGATGTGATTGTCCCATTCACTGAGCTGCACCATTTAGAGAGCATTTTGATCAACCCAGATTCTTGCCTCAAACTACAGTGCTCATTTGAGTCCTGATTTTTTATCGTTGTTGTGAGCTTTCCTGTTTGTGGCCTTCATTTAATGATGAGTGCTGCAGATGGCTTATAAATTGAGACATATTTTAAACTAAGAATGAAGCTGGTTGTGTAACCTCAGCTGCCTTGGGATTTGTACTGGGGAAAGGAAAGGAAGAAAGAATTTCCCTGCAAGTACTCAGCAGACAGTCACTGCTCAGTGAATGAAGGCATAGATGTCATTTTACATCAGCTCTACTTGCTTACATTCCTTGTGGCTGGAGGCAGAATTTAAGAAGCTATTGGATAGAGCTGATAGAAGGACATAATAAAACAGCGCAGAAGGAACAAAGAAATACAAACTTAACCGGATAACATCATCAGTCTGAAATGAGCTCTTCCTAAGCTCTGTGGTTTTAAGAAAAAGAAATTGCTTACTTTCTGTATTATGTTTTCTGCTGCAAAGGGGAAAAAAAACCCAAACCAGATAGTGTGTAGTTGTGCTTTAATACTCCAGAATTAAAGGAAAGCTTACACTGGGAGATTCTGAGGATGCCATTTACCAGTGTGTTTTCCTGCTGTGTAGATTCCTTCATGGCAGAGAGGAATTTGATGGGCAGAGGAAACATTTTTAAGACCCTCAGTTTGCTCCTCAGAGTGCTGACTCTTTGCTGGTTCTCCACGACAGCATTTGTGGTAAGGCTTTTTGCCACGCAGAGATGAAGTGAGGGTTTTCATCCTCCTGATAAATGATGACCCGACATCATGTCATGGCCTCATCACATTGGAGCTGTATTGCATGGTGTGGGGTAGTGGGAATAATACCAGCAAGGTCAAAGAACTGCAGACTGATGGAAGATGGTGCAGACCTTCTCAGTGAGCCAGAAGCTCCTGCAACTGCATTTCACTTGCTGACCTGGCTTTCCATCCGGTATTGAACAGGATTGTGTTGTAACTCTGTAGCTGGCTGGGGCCTAAGCAAAGTACCAGATGGCTGGGAGGAGGATGGTTCTCAGAGCTGCTCCCTCGTGTCACAGCTCAGATGCGTTCTCAACCAGGAATGCTTCCTTTTAAAGTGTTTTCAAGAGGTGGGCTGTGATTCTGGGCGAACTCCCTGTGAACCGTTGTGCATCTTCTGGTGTTGGGGCAGGATGAATTCTTTTGGCCTTTGCATTCTCTAACAAAGCCCCAGAATAAAATGCGTTCTTCCAAAATAATCCTCAGGGCTTTCAGGAAGAAAAGCTGTCACTTCTAACCAGAGAGCCAGGGTTAATAGCACGCTGTGTTTAGTGTCCTTGGGAAGCTGTAGGGTACCACCTGATCTCTAGCTGTCTCTCCAGAGGTAAGAAGACCTCTCACAGATACTGTGCCGTATTTGCTAGCTAGGTCTGTGTGGAAATCAGATGCTGCAGGACAGCCCAATGCACCTGAACTAGGACAAGTCCTCAGCTACATCCACTTGTCCTGAGATGGGACACATATCTGCTCATGCTTTAGGTGGTCAGAGCGAGCAGTGGTGAGTACAGCGTGAGGACCAACACAGCAAGGAAGCATGAAGTTTCCCCTGACCAGTTCTGTGGCCTATCTGCTGTAAGCCTGAAGGAACCTGGCAAAGAGCAGCCAGCAGCCCAGACCTAAATATGACACCAGTGCAAGTTTTACCTAAATAAGAACTGAACTAAAAAAGAAGTGTAAAGTCATTATGGCTTAGATCACTACAGCCTCATTCTTGAATATCCTCTGGCTGCCTTTTGCTGTTTTGGCAGCGCAGAGCTGCTGCAGTGAAGCACAAGCAGCTGTACTCAGTTACAAATGCTGTTATGTTTCTGGAAGAAGCTGTGTGCTGGTGAAGCAGGCGCCTCCAGTGCTGTGTATTGATTTTCAACCAGCACAAGGTGGGTGTAAAACACTACCTGATCAATCCTGTCCTCTGTCTTGTTGCTCAGAGAGCTAACACCCCAGGGAGGATGGGGGTTTAATGGAGATGCTTTAATGAAGCTGCTAACAAAGGGAGTAACTCGGCTCTCACCAGGCCCAAAGGCTGCTCCTGACTTTCACGTTGATAAGGTCTGTGCTGTGAAGAATGGTGGAACCCCATGTCCAAGGTGGCTTCTGACTGACATTACAGTCTATGAAAGCATTTCTAACTGGATGATGAAACCTATGCCCCTAAACCCAGTCACCAAATGCTGCCTGAGCAGAAGGAGGCAATACAGCATGGGCTGAGTTGTTTGCATGTAGAGAACACAACCCTGGTGGCAGCTGCTTTCTCATCCCCGAAACCAATTTAGTATCCCTCTCCCCATATGACTCAGACAATAAATTGCACTTAAATCTAAATCTTGTACATTATTCCTGCTACAATAGCTGGGCAATTTCTCCATTTCTTTTTTTAGCATCTCCCTTTGATCCCCTTTATCAGCGATATTGTTTCATACTAAATAAGTTGGTTTATGGGGTAAGGCATTTATGGTCAGCGTAAAAATGGGCAATACACAGGTATTCTCCTGAACACTATTTCCCTGTCAGCAAACAGAACACATAGTCTAAGCTGCAGATTTACCTGAAGAAAAGAAGCAATGGTGATGTGGGAAAGCATCCTATCTGGAGAGGGTAATTTCCTGAATATTCTGCCCATTCTTCACTTATCTGCTTTCTGTCTCATTTGAAGTCCCTTTGGGAAGGCTTGCCAGACAGATGGGACAGGAGCATGTCTTCAGCAGGGGATTTTAATTGTCCAGCTCTTTATTATCCTCTAGAATGCTTATCCAAGGATGCTGCAGATCATGGAACTGAGGGCACGCCTCAAAGTCACTGAATGGAGTTATACAAAAACAAGCACTTGAATACCTTATTTCTGCTATTGAAGTGAATGTTCTAGATTTTGAGCTATACTTTACATTGGTGAGTCTGAAGACTCCAGGTTGGATCAGAGGCCATTGCCATCAAAGCTGGTCTGTACGCTCATGCAGAAAGTCTATATGAACCCTAAACATTGCAGTGAAAGCCAGTGAAGGCAGAAAGCTCTCAGCAGGCTCCTGGGGAAGTGATGCCTTCTGCAGAATCCCAGCCATCTGAGGAGCAGCAGATTTGATTCTCCACCAGCAGGCTGTGAAATGGAATTTTGTTCTGAGCCTGGCTGCCATTTGTCTGTGTTCACCTTAGCTGCTGTTGTACATTGTATGGTGGTGATGCTCTTCAAGGCATCCAGAGCAAGAGCCTCTCACAGGAGGCTCTTAAATGGCTCAGTTACAGATAATGACAAACCTAAACTATTAGGAATGTTGAAATGTTTAGTTTGGATCAGAAACTGTAGAAATCTTTGTTCAACATGCTGCATTTGTGCACATTTCCATTTCCTGGTGTTATTTTCTATATTTCCTGCTATTGGCATTTGTGTTCAACGCAGTCATAAAATTTCAAAGCTTAAATAAAGTGAGATGAAAACAAATGAGCAGAAATAAGATTTGTTCACTGCTGTGTTAGATCACTGGCTGGTATGAAGTGGCACAGGACACAGTAAATCATCTGTGTGTGACCACAGTAAGCGGTCACAAGGGCAAGGGAAGCTCTACTGTTCATAGCAGCGCTGAACCAAGTAGTCTTGTCACAGTGAACAATTCAGATCATTCCTGGGTAGTATATTGCATTTACAGCATTAATCTTAAATGACTTAGGTAAGAATTCTTACTTGTTCACACTGCTTTTGATACTTCTGTGCATGATTTTCACTTTCAACCAGAGACACACATGTTCACTGTGTTACTGAGATGTTTTACATAGCAGTTTCCAGGCAAATTTCATATATGTGTTGGAAGAGAAAGAGCAGAGAACACACTGAGGTCTGTAAGGATGAAAGCTAGAAATAGTAAGACATAGCTTTGGGTTTTTTCCTTTCCTTTTATATGACTTCCTACAAATTCATGTTATTGTATGGACCTTAGTAGAGAGAGTCCTAATAAGCAGTCTTCAAAAGGAGGGTGACACTTACCATGCCTGATTTCTCCATTAAACTAGGACTGTGTGTTGTTTCCTCTTCATTTACCTAACCCTGAATCATATTCAGCTCTCCCAGGGCCTCTCTACCTTCTTCATGGGTAACCAGCAGATCCTTCCCTCCAGGGTCTCCCTCCCTTCACCCCATCCTACATTTTAGTCTGTTTTCTCTGACACCCTCCCAGGTGATTCACAGCTGGCTTGCAGTTCCTCTGGTCAAGCTCCCTGGATGCATGTCCCTGCCTCCCTCCATCCTTCCCAGCAGGTTTCTGAATAGCCCTGAGCTGAGCAGTGAGCCAGGCTGCTCTGGAATTGAATTGCCCATGTTAGCAGCCACCTCACAAGTGCAGCCTCTTATCGTCCCATCAGCTAACGCACATAAGAGGGACTTGAGATGTTCTGTGTTTCTAAAATCAATTTGAATCCAGCTAGAGATTCTGTGCTGCATTTACCCTCTTCCCCTTTGCTGCTTGAATGGCACACCTGCTTTTTATATTAAATTGCAAATTCTTGAGGGAGGCAAGTTCTGGTTTTAAGTCAGTGTACAGTGCCTAGTACAGCTGGGGTTTGGTTCATGGGGATTCTGTCTTCTACTGCAATATAATGATTAAATAACAATGAAAGGAATCTCTTGGGCTAATGCATCTGCCTAAAATCTGGATTTTCACTTGGAATTATGTTGCTTCATGCTTAAACCCAGGCTTTGCTGTGCTTGCATAATATTATTTCATGACAAGAAGACTGCACCACAGCAACCAAAGGGGTATTGATCACTCCAGGAAACATGAGGGAAAGCAGCAAAATTAGAATAAGCATAATTAATTTGTTTTTCCCCAGCATTGGGGGCAAAATGCTGAGTAAGCAGTATGGGAAAGCTCTGGAAACATGAGTTAAAAGTGTGGTATCCATGTTAGTATCTGATGTGAACAGTACTGGATCTAGAGAAGGTACTTGTTTTTTTTCTGCCTAACAATCTAAATGGACAGGATTGTCTTTTACAGCTCTGTGAGGCAAAAAGGTGGGTGTTTCGTCTCTACAATGCTGAACATTGCTCCCTAACATGGACATGAGTGTCCTGTTCCTCCAGAGGTGGGAAGCTTAATGGAGTGCATTGCTCATGGATTTCTTTGCCTGTGACCGGCTGGTTAACACTTTTCACCCTTTATTGCGACAACAGCTTTTTTGTCTGCTTTTTCAGCAGCAAGTTATACGTTATTTCAAGTGTAGCTTCATGGTAGTTACGTGTGTAAATTCATTGTTTTGTTATTTTTAAATGCGAGATAATATCCAGTTTCTGGCTGAATTTTGTCTTTCTCCACTCCTGGTTCTTTTTCTCCCTCTTGTGGGTTAAGAAGTGGGAAGACCGAAAACAACTTGACTGCTGTTTCTTGTTCTAAATGGTCAAGGTCCTGGGTATACTTTTGTGCTTCTCTCCCAACTGCCTTAATATGAACACATTAGTTACCAGGACTGCACTGCAACGGCAAAGTCTCCCCTGTTGGCCATGGAGAAAGGCAGTAATTTCCTAGTAGCTTGACGCCTGTTTTTCAAGTGCTTTCCTCAGTACCTGTGTAATGATATTTGAGCAACAGCCCATTAAGAAGAGTGGATAAGTGAAGAGACCCTTTTAAGTATTATATTGGGGAAGTACCAGACCCATACTTCCTGTATGGTAGCGTACATGTGTGCAGTGATCCACATTGCACACATGTACACTACTTTTAAAGCAGGCATCACACAACCTGGAGAAGAAGAGGACCAATTAGTGCATAGAGGCTGTGATATTATACATGCCACTGGAAAACAGGCCTGAAACGAAGACAAAAGTTCCTTCATATTTGTTGTAGCCACCTTCAGGAAGAGTGGCTTTGCTTCCTTTTGAGATGATATATCCCCATTGAGCAAGAGTCAGGGCTCAGTTACATGTAAATGCCTCAGAGCCCATAGCAGACTTTGACTGTATTTACTTTATCAGTCACTCTTCAGCAGCTGAGTGGTGGAAGATGTCAGACATTGCCCAGTTCGCAGTCAATGGATTGAACTTGTTTCCAAGGCAAATACTGCATAGCTTCTAGCTCTTGTTTTTTTCCTTCTCTCCCTATCTGTTTCTCAATCTCTACAACAGTGAGTCATCCAGGGGAGAGGGGAAAAAGGGACTGTGAACTTCTTCACTTCAACATGCTGTGCTCTCAGCCCTTTATCTGGAGTCATGGGGCTTCGTTGTGTCAGGTGCCTTATGTGAATGAAGTCACCTTTAGTCCTAGATGCTTGCAGTACATTCCCATGCTGGCCACGTCATATAGGAGAGTCTTCAAGATGCTCAGGATACATGATTTTGGGAGGTGACTTAATGGAATCTGGGTATTGTTTCCCAACCTCTGCTGCATTATGAGTTTGGAGAGTCACTTTACTCTTTCCACTCTTTTGTTCTCTGAGTATTTCGGTGTTCTCAGTAACACGTCTGTGCTAGCTGTGGTGGCCTGTAATAATTCTAGGTGCAGTGTCTTCAGAGTGGTTCTATTGTTTTCCTCAGTTCCCTGCCTCAAACGCCTGTGAGGAACCATTGATGAAACTTTTTCTCACCCTTGGCCATAAAAGGTCCAGCTCACATGGGGTCTGCAGACAGACATGATTTCTGGTGTCCTAAACGGGTGCATGGTTTGTGTCTTGACTCTCTTCTAACTCACAATCAACTTCATTGGAGGTGGAACAGATTGATGTAGTGGAGGATTTCACACCAAGTATTTTATGTCTTTCTTTCTCTGATGATACAAATTATAGAAGAGGTAAAGTGTGGTGAAAACACAGGAGATACTGGGTAGCATTAGGGCTAGGAAAGGAAATTCATGTGAGCACCTGCACAGTGCTTGGAACAAGGAACTCTTGCTGGAACAAGGAAGGCAAGGTCCTGCAGTAAGTGAAGTAAGGTGACAGTGTGAATAAAGCCTTACTTCTGAGCATGTGAGAAAAGGCACATTGGCAGCAGATGCTCTGAATGAATAATATGATCTGAATCCTGTGATTTTATACAGTGATGAAGTGACTTGGTTCTCAATGTATTTTCATAACCATCTTTTAACGGTATGTTTTTCAATACACTGAGTTGAGATAAATTTCCTTTGATTCCACAGAACAGATGATAAGAGAAAGAATTAAAAAACCCCAAAGCCTTGTAGTTACAAGACTGAGGTGAATTGAGAAATAAGGCTTAAATCAACAGAATCACATTACCTCTTGGTTGTGAAATTACCTCTGAGTTATGATTTGGCTCCTGTTTCTCATGAACATTTATTTGTGTTTTTCAGCCCTAATAAGTTTGTTCTTGCTAATGCTGCAGTTTTATCCGAGTTCTGCAGATGAGCTCCTCTCTTGTGAAGCAGGTACATACTGTCTTCAGTTTACTGATGATTAAGCCAAGGCACAGAGTAGCTGAAGGTCACACAGAGAGTGAGCCAGAGCAAATCCACTAGGCAAACGTCAGTCTTTGTGTCTTGCCTAACCTGTAACAGCTTGTCAAGTGGGTGAGCTCATTTCTACAGAGTCCTAAGTGTGGCCTCTAGGTCAGGTCGGCAGGTTTGTGTCATTGTAAATAAGATTTATCAGTAGATTTGGGTGCAGTATGAGTCCATTGCTGGATTTTAAACTCTGGGGGTGTTATTCCAGCTAGGTTTCAGGCTTCAAAAGCAGCATCTAAAGAGACAGAATGTATCTTTATTTGCCTTAAAAAGAGCAGCCAGCATGAAATCATCCCCTTCAATTAGGCAGGCAATGATCTCTGCAGTGGAGGGGGAGGGAATACACTGCCCCCAGATCTGTTGCTCTAGAGCAGGCTCTGTGGATGTGAATAATGTAATTGATCAAAAGGGAAATATCTTCAGTAGGAAACAAATAGCGAGGCTGAAGATGGGAAGTCTCTTGCTTTGGCTTCACAGGGAAGAAAGGAGGGAAACCTGCAGGAGTCATGAGAAACCAAAGTGTTAAATACTCACAAGGGAACAAACGGTAGGTAGCTTTAACAACCATTTTAGCAGGGTCAGAGAAGAATAAAAGGACTTATTGAGTTCACTTGCTGAGACAGAGTTCACAAAGTGCTCATTTGGCTGGCAGAATGGAAAATGGCAGCAATCCTGAGAGTTAACGAACAACCCTTCGGCTGCAGACACAATTACGTGCCAATGAAGAATACAGTGAATTAGGGACAGCCGAACAGAAGCAGCTCTACGTTGGAGTCGTGGTTTGCCTTGTTCTTCATTCTGAATGTTCTAGTTGCTTTTGGAGACATCTAAAATTTGCTATAAAAATGTGGTAGTTCCCTGCTTATTCCCAGGTCTCACTTCTGTGGGAGCTGCCCATACCTCTGTAGCATGAAAACATCTTGAGGGACAGTAATAAGATACAGAGGGAGATTGAGGATCCATTCATGCAAGGGTGGTTGTTTCCAAAGCTACTGAAATCTATTCAAAGCAAGAAGCTGTTTCAAAGAGTTACCCAACATTTGCTCCTTCTTGCCACTTTTCATTCACTAAGCAATTGCCATCATGATTTTTGTTTAGGGTGGCAAATGCCCTGGCATCACAGGGCCTGTGCAACAGTAGTGCCCTGCGTTAATGCCTGCTGTGGGTTTTCTGTCGTACCTTTAGAGGAGGTGTGGGCCTGGGGCCCTTTATATTTAGTGAACACCAGGTTATCACGGACTTAATTCAGGGGCTGAGAACATTGCCAGAAGTCAGTGTAACTTCTCCCTAAGCTCCTCACTGTAGGTGGCTGTCGTGCAGCCCTGCTTGGCTCATGCACTATGCTCCTCTTGACCTGGAGGCTGTCTTGCTGAGCTTCGCTCAGAGAACCTGGGTTGAAGGTGAGTCGGGGATGTGGAGCTGGAGCTGCATCATGGCAGTGTGTGGGAGCCCTGGCCTTGTGTGACTGTGGCAAATGATCTTGGGATGGAGGCTCATCAGTAGGCACACACCTAGACCATGAATGGCTGCTGGAGGATATGAAAGCAGCCTGACTTTCTGTTTGAAGGCTTTACTGTACCTCCTTGTGAGCATACTCAGAGCAAGTGAGTTGTACTCTATTGTGTTTAGACTTGTTGGATCTGTCTGAACCCAAATCTAGCCAGCACTAGCCCTAGCCCTGATCTGTGGAGGTGTGCTTCTGCCATGTTTGTGACCATGCTTTGGAGGAGATGACAAGATGGGGAGGGGTATTCAGAACTTCACAGCATCTTGGCAAGAACAGCCTACAGGGGATTTACTTAATAAGCCCCCTGAAACCTGGCCTGTCTGGGTAAAACCTGATTCTCTAGTGAGGATAATTCTTCCCTGAATATGATAAGATATTTTCCTATCCCCTGCTATGAACTGACCCTGCTTCCAGCTGAGTGGAAAATGCATCAAGAAGAGCAAATGCTTAATTGATTGAATCTTGCTGAACTTCAGCTCCTGTGTCTTTGAGAAGTGAAAATACCACAGGTTAATTACTTGAAGCCTCTGGGTTGAAGCCCTTTGAACTCAGTTCAGAATGAAAGCCTGAGATGCCAGGGAAAAGGACTGGAGTCATTAGGCAAGATACGAGAGCTGAAGAACAGCAGGGTGATATGCATGTAAAGGCACATTTGGATTGATGCTAGAGCAGAGACTAAAGATCCCTGGTTACTTAAGTGAGGTACATCAAACATCACCGGCTAATCAAGGCTGTGTTTTGCTGTCATACTGAAGACAGGGAAATGGAAGCACCCAGAAGGTTGCTGTAGGCAAAAGAATTCTCTTCCAGAGGTCAGAGAAGACATGGCTTGACAGTCATTAGTTTTACCTGCTAGGACACATGTGTGGTATTGAATTATTGCATGTGCTGAGTGTGAGCTGTGTTCAGGCCAGTTCTCACCAGCCTTCCCAATGCTGGTTCATATAGCATAAGACTCAGCTAGGTCCTAGGACTTTGTACGTGGACACCTCTCACTTCCCTTGCCCTCTAAAGGAAGACCTGTTTTACTGAGTCGGGTGGCCTGGCCTTTATGTGTAATGAACAGCTGTAGTAAAGAGGCTGCTTTTTGTTCACAAATTATATGCTCCTTATAGTATTGTGGGACATTATAGCAATGTCAATAGGGGCTTTTGTTGTTAAGAATGAAACCGACCAAATGTTCTATCTGGCTTTAGTAAGAGCATGATAACGTCAATGTCGGGGGCATAATCAAATCCTCCATGGGATCTGGCATATCATATTAAAGTTTTCTAGCATCTGCTAACCTTAATTGATTTGCACACAGGACAGCAGATAGACTGGGGTGTTCTGAGATGCCATGTTGTCAAGCCCCACCAGTTTTCTGGACATTGTGCTAGTAATGTTTTTTCTTGTTTGCACATCTTTCATCATGAAAGACCAAGCTGTGTAGAAACAAGCCAGCCAAGTTCAAGCTGTGATCTCTTCTGCCAGGCTGGTGCCCAGCAGTTCTATTAATTATGAAGTCTATTCTGGCTAGGGAAAAAAGGGGCCAAACAAATGAACTTAAACAGCACATGAGGAGGTAGTAATTGTACAACCCTTTCTTTAGTTTAGAGCCATGCAGTTCAGCTCCCTGACATTAGTAGTGAGTTAGCAGATGTGGTTTTGCGTCCATTGTTTCATGTGAGACATCTGGTTGCTGAGCAGAAGCAAAAGCGTTTTAATGGCTTTTTCCACAAGAAACAGTTCCATAACAAGCATTTCCATATAAAATGGCTTATTTGGCAGACAGAAAGAGTGAAATGAAAAAGGGCATCCGTGGTGCTCTTCCACAAATGGCAAGCTGTCTGGGACCTGTGGTCACACAGGTTGGGCAGATTTTCTTCTCCACATCACCTTGAAAAGCCTGCCTCAATTCCCTCCCCTTTCCCAGAAGTGAGCTTGTCTTCTAATTGTCCTTAGCTGCCTGATAGATGAGAGCATTTAGCACCCAAATGCGATGCTGAGGAAGTCAACGTTTTATAGCCACCACGTCTCCTATGAGCAATCCTACTGGGGACAGGATAGGCTTGAACAGCAGTGTTGCTGAATGGGTTTTTATAAAGTGATGAAGGGATCATGGAAAGATTATGAACTTCACTTGCAGTGTTGAGAATTGACACTTTTTGGTCTAAGAATACCACCTTTTGGTAAGATGCATCCACTTTGTTGCATTTCAACACTACCAACCCCTGCCAAGTCCAGAAGAGAATCATCCACCAAACCCCTCGCAACGTAGATAAAATATCATGTAAGATTCAAATGTTTCAGGTTAGATTATTTGTTAGGCTTATGGCAAAGGGCTGCAAAGCTCAGAATGAGTTATGGTGTCATGTTATACGTGGCTTTATCTATCCATGGAATGAAAAGCATTTCACAAAAGCTAATTGCTGCCATCCCAATTACAAACGAAGAAGTGGCAGCATTAAGAAACTGGCCCATGGTAACAGAACTAGTTACTGAGAAGAGCTGGAAGCAAGGCCTGCAACTCAGGAGCTGAATGTTACTCAACATCAGCAGTTCAGAGGTGAAACCATAGCTCCTCTGAAGCTGTGAAAGTTGAACGGTTGACTTCAGTTAAGCCAAAATACAGTCCCATAGGATTATTCTGCCTTTGTTCAAGTTATCCAGACTTCTTGAGACAGTCAATCTGTCTGAACTCTTTAAATGTGTCAGGGGCTTTGGGCCTTCCTCTGTGCTGGGGCATGTATTCTTCTGAAGAAAGCCTGGAGTAGTGCTCTCCATCTCAGCAGTAATGTGGCCTGCAGGCTGTACCTGCTCCTTAGTCTAAAGAGGAGCTCATTAACTCTGTTATGTACAGTGCCCAGAAAAAGTGATCAAATAAACTTACATAAATGTCTATATTTTTAAAATACACTAATTGCTTGAATTTTTCTTAATATGAAACAGAAAGAAGTGGGAAATTAAGGAATGTTATATTGTGTTGATCAAATATGAATGCCAAGAAAACAAAACCACAACTGTAGCTGGGGATGTAAATAAGCTTCTATTAACTGGAATGCTAAAGGTCAGAACAGCTTGTGTTTCTTGGACCATGTTCCACCCACTTTATTCCTTGAGGATTATAACTGAAAGTATAAAAAAATTGAAGATCTGGAAGCAGCTATCTACTCGTTTGTTTGTTCAGTGCAGGAATAGGTTTGCATTAGGCACGTACCCAAAACCAACTTCTATTAGAAGGGAATGGGTCACAGCAGGACACTTAGAAATGGATCTCTTCAGTAGCAGGCTGCAAACACCCATTATTTCCAGTTATTTTGTAAATGAACGGGATTTTTGCTTTCTCGTGTATTAAATAAAACACAAGCAAAACTAGTCTGAAATGTGTGGAAAAATCACAGACATGAACAGACACATTTTCATTACATTGAAGTTCTTTGTGTATTTCAGTATTAAGTACCATTAGGCAAAGCGATAGTGCCAAGTGAGCTCAGAAACTAAACAAGATGTCTGCTGTATTTAAAGAGCAGTAAGAAAGCAAGTTAGTCAGATCAGACCAAAGTAACTCTTTGTACTTCCATGGCTCAAAGGGAGGAATGACTTCTCCAAGATTGCACAGAGGTGAAAGCCACGACCCTCATTCATCCTGAATTGCAGCTTGCTGTTAAATCAGAGCTTGGTGGAACTCTTGGTGGACTTACCTGTCCAGAACCTTGTGAGAGAGTGGGAGAAGGTTCTCAACAAGTTCATCCCTGAAGGACACGTGAGATGTAGCTTTTGTGGCTGGTTCAATTGAACACAGCTACAAGACCATTAGAAGTGAGACAGGAACTGAGATTAGTTTAAGTTGCCCAATGTGCCAGGGTTTTACTCATGTTGCTTTTTATTTCTTCCAGGTTAAAGCCAGCACATGGACAGTGTATGAGCTGACTGATGGGCTGGACTGTGTTAAGTCATGATAAATTGATTGTGGGTCACAGTCTGAAGGACTGGGGTTTAGGTACAGCAGTGGAGCAGCATCAGGATTTTGCTGTCTCTCTTGGAAACAGTTGTCCCTTTAAAGTCATTTTGTCAAATTTATATAATGTACAATAGAGCCTTTTGATTCTAGGGAACTGAAAGTCTGTGTGTGTTAATCGAGCAAGTACTTGACAGTCCTTCAAGAGGATGCTGAAATCACCCAGTTGTTTTCTAGGCAGGGCTTTACTCTGTGATACTACTCACGTGGTTCAAAAATACCTCAAAGAGGGTGTCATCCTCTATTCTGTTCTCTGCACAAAGAGATTGATAGAAGCAGAAACAGTAAGAGAAGGGCATTAGGAAAGTTTCATATTAAAATTCTGTTTTAACTCTTAGAAGGTTATGTCAGGTCTCATTTCCATATTCAACACTTGCTTGCTTAAACAGTGGAGTCTTCAGTTCCTCAAGTATTACACATACTCGTGTCTTATTTGCTCTTTGGGAAAGATGTGGAATTCTTATATGAATAACAGATAAGTGAGACCATATGTGGTATAATAGGCTGTATTCCTGTTGTGTTGCTTTTGGCATCTCTCATATCCTCTGAGTAAGTATAAAACTGTGTCTCCCTCTTTCCCCTCTTCACAAGAGAGTCAGTTCTGCGTTTGCCATTGTGTTGATGAGAAAATCCAGTTACAAGCCTATCCTCTTCAAAAGCGATTGGTTTTAACATGGCTCACTAGGGTGTTTAAAGAAAGGGAGATGTCATGGTGTCTGGCCCTTATGCTTCTTGGAAAGGTTAGGCATAAAATGCTTTTGGGAGAGAGAAATGTGAGTGCATACATCCAAATCTGTTTATATTTTAACAACCTGCATTTGGAAGGCAGTGAGGTGGTTTTGGAGACCTTCATTTGATATGATGTTGAGGATTCCAGTTTAACTGGGGAAAAATCAGTACATTTAAGAACAAATTAACAGTAATACAAATAATAAAGACAAATTCACGTGGGATCAGGGGCATGAATCTAATGTGCTACATTGCAGGCAAAACTTGAAAGAAAATTCCAGTAACCAGAACTGGGGGTGGACATCAAGGGCCAAAACTGAGGAGTAATGTGTTGTTTTCTGTCCTTCTCAATGAATCAAACAACCGGCCCTTCTAATGGAGCTAGAAAGAACTGAAACAACCAAGCCTCATTGTGGAGGGGGTCTATCTCACGGGTTGCATCTAATCCTCAGCCACTGACAAATGCTGTGATCTTCAGAAGACCTTACTGAAAAATGATGTTTGTTCTCCACACACATAATCTTTACTTGTCAGAGTGGGTGGAAAGGAAAAGGGGAAAATCTGGTTTCCATTGGAAATATTTTAAAATGGAAATTTCCAACCACTTCTATAGCTAACGGGGAAATAGAACATTTTGTTGCAAAGATTTCATTGGGAAACAATTTCCGTTTTCCATCAAAAAGCTTTCCAGCCCGGTTTTTCCAAGCAGCTCTCGTTGTCTCACATAAGCGGCTGCTTGGAAGCTAATGGCACAGATGGGAAAGAGCACAACTCTGCTAGCCTCAGGAACGTGGCATCCCCAAATGCAGGGTAGGGGATTGATACTCGGAGCAGTTCTGGTTACACTCATTGGAGGGCAGTGGTGCATACCCAGTGTCACTCTCTGTGCTGTATCAGAGGGTTGCACGACTTATTATGCATGGCAGAAGGATCGTTTCATGCACCAGCGCTATTCAGTCTGCTGTGGGTTGGAAAATAGCTATGGCTGGACCTCAGAAAAGGCTTAGATTCGGTTTGGGATACCATAGAAAAGTGAACATTTGCTAACAGTTACCAACCTATTGGTATCTGAGACACCACATTTTCCATTTATACTCAGGGCAGGAAGTAACTGTTGTCTTTTCATGTACCACAGTGTGGTAATTCCTCTGGCAAATGTTCACCTTTTGATAATGACCACTATATTTTCCATTGTGCTAGAGCTCTGTTTACCGCTTAAGGCAGTTCCGATGCTTAGTGTTAATCATTCATCCATATGGAAATACATGTAACATATACTTCTTCAGACACTTAGAGTATTAGTCACATAGATCATATATAGAAGGACTAAAGAAAAAACACCCTCCTGCTCCTTGACTGCATTTTCCATCCTCTAAGTTTGCTGATACATATTTCTGTCTAAATTATGCTCATGGCTCTGATGAGAACCGACCAGGTCAAGACGAAACCAGCTGGTAGCTGTTCTCTTCCTTGCAGGTCAGCTCTGTGCAGTGTTCCTGAGGCCTGCTGCATGCACAGCAGGAGCCCTGACTCCAGCCAGCTCTGCCCATTTGATCTCTTACATGGGGTTTATATCAAACCCTTGCATGCAGCAGCAAGCCAAGGCCACTTAATTGACCCTTGGGCATGTGTTTTTTTGTAAGCACTTTTAGAAGCACAATGAACAGGATCAGAGAGGATTTAGCTATAACTATTCTCATCTTTGCCTGCTCCAAATGCTGTGATCCATCAGCTCAGCTGGGGCAAAGGACCCTGTTGCCAACTCACAGGTGTCCCCATTGCTCTACAGAATACAACCATGTTTCCTTTCCTGTAAATGAATTAACAGCAGATTTTTCCATGTGACTGCTATGTTGGTATGGGGTTTTAGGGGAGAATTATTTGCAGAGCAACAACTCCTCTCCCTGCCTTGAGGGAAAGCCTTTCTTCCTCTGTGAGAGCAAACACCACCAGTGCCTGCTCCTTGACACAGACACAGTGGGGGCTTTCAACCACTAGAAAAGTATTCCCAGCAAACCCACCAGTTCTGCAGTCTGTTTTGGGCTGCCCAGGTCCATCCCTTTTATACAAGAAGATGAACTGGTGTGGCAGGAGGTCACCTTGGCTGAATGAGGAACCCCTCAATGAGTTTAGTAAACTGACCAAGCACTAAGAAGAGGTGGGAAAGGAGACAGGACATTGAGGAGGAATATAGAAGCATCTCCTGGGCTTGAAGGGATGGAAAAAAGCAGTCCCAGCCTCATCTGGAGTTAGAACTGGGTATGAGGGGCAACAAGGGCATTCCTTCAGCTACATCAGCAGCAGCAGGAGGGCTATTTCTGAATGGTTTTATTATGATGAAGGACACTGGAAAGACTAAGGGGCTCAGTGCTTCCTTTGTCTCAACCTTTCCTGGCATGGTCTGTTCTCCCTGGTCTCTGTGTCATGGCTCAGCACCTACAGAGCTCCAGCATGGCCCCCAGTGCTCAGGAGATGGAGAGGAGCCTTACTTGAGCTGCTCGTGGGCTTAACATGTCTCAAGACTCAGTGGTGGCCAGACCAGACACGAGGACTGGAACAACACACATTGTGTTGGGTGACAGCCTCATCCAGTAAAAGGGAAGCTCTTTTTATCCTCCCAACAAGCAGGAAGAGTTTGCCTGATGCTTCAGAGAGTAACAGATTTATCTTTGGGTGAAGACAAGATGATCACAACCCAGCAGCTGTCTCTCACCAGGCAGGTTTACAGGAATACTCTCCCTTCTAGGCAAATACGGAAGGCCCGCATTCCACCTGGCTTGGTATTTTGCAGTCACAGGGAAATCAGCAGGGAGCTTGCATGGCTCACATGAGAGGCAGGCAGGAGTCTGCCCCGGGGCACCTGCAAGTGCGGGGTTGGTCTGAAATTACAGAAGTTGCCTCTATTTGATGGCATTTGAAGGCTCTGACCTGTTATATTTATTTTGCAGATGGCTTCTTTGACCTGCTGCTGTTTCTAGTTGTTTAATGAGGTTCTCAAGAAACATTTATCTGTTAAATCAGGTCATTAAAAGAATTGCATTTCCTTCCTGAAGCCTGTAGTGAGTTTTCTGACCAAGGAAACTGGGCCATACAGCTATCATTTCATACTTGGACATCATCATATCATACTAGGACATTTACAACTATCATGATCACAGGACAGTGTCAGCAGAGACTAGGGTCATTTCTGTGAAACGAACATTATTACACCACAATAAACCCATGAACAATGAATTTCCATACCCAGAGAACAAACCAAGGGAACAGAGTATTTTAAATAGAAAGAAAAACCTGACAAGTTTCAGATTGGTTTTGGTTTGGTTTTCCTTCAGTTTTCTGTTTTGTTTTTTTTTTTCCCAAGTTACCCATTGTTTGTCTGACTTCAATTGTATTTGGAGCCCAGATTTATGTCATATGGAGTGCTTGTCTGCCTGAGCTCACAAGAAAGGTATCAGCTTTTCCAGTAGGTGACTCTGGAACATGGGAAGACTCAAAGGCCTTGCCTCACACTTGTAAGCTGGTGGCATTCAAGAACAGCAAGGCCTATGCCCATGTTGTGAATGTTTTTAACACCCAGGTCAGGGAGGCTGTGGGTAAACTGCCCTTTGGGGATGTTTCTGAGTCTGTTTTGACTTGAAGATTGTGTTTGAGAGAGCTGGTCACAGAGGCTGAAAGCATAACAGGGAATATTTTAACAGCCTAACCACTTATGTTCTGCTTCCCCAGACTGCTTCTAGGCACTGAGCCATTTGCTCTTGTAGGCTTTATCATTTTTATTGCCTGCAACACCAATGCACTGAGAATTGATCTTACATAGCACTGAATCTGCTCCAGTTCCACTGCACTGCCTTTGCTAGGGGTGATGAGTCTTCAGTATGTTACTGGCTCCAACACTAACATGGTTGAAATGAGAGTGCAGGATCTCTGCACTTTCTGAACTTAGGGAATGGTGGCTTTAAGTCCCACCCTGGGGAACAGCTGAGGATAATGGTGGCATTGGGTTGGGCTGCATTCCCCTTCTGAAACGGGTGCTGGGAAGCAAACATGATCCTTTCATGAGAGGTACCGGGTAAGAGTCCTGCTGGAAGCACACAGGAGCACACACATGGTCCTTATGTGGGTAAGCAAAATACTGGGATTAAAGCTCTCTGTTGGTGACCAGTTGTTCTGTTTTGGTCAAACCCAAGAAGTGTAGACATGGATCCAGTTCAAAGTGATAACAAAAGGAGGAGCATGTCATGATCTTGTTTAACTTAAGGTCATTCTTCCACACAGCAACATGTTGTGAGGAAACAGGCAGTGCCTCTGTGATTTAGCACTTGCACATTTTCCCTTTGGTGTGTTTGCAAGAGACCAACAAATAGAGAATTTGCCAAGCTGTGAGGAGGCTTTAAACTTCTACAGCCATGACCACAGTACATGAGTGACAAAAGCACTGGTGAATTATGCACGTTATGCCAAACAAGCACTGACAACGCTTTCATAGCTCCGTGCCATATTCTGTACATGTCACATCTCTGCCTGGCTTTATTAGGTTGGTGGTTTTAACTTTTTATTGAAACTAATTGGTTGCAATGGAAACAACTGGGTGAAACTCAGTGACACTGAGGATAAGATCAGTTCATCTTCTAATTTTAATGATGCACTGCAACAGTTGCTGCAGCTTTGTCATTTCATTGTGGTTTCATCCATCCCTCCCATGCCCCTTTTGTTCCTCCCACCTACCTGCTGCCCCTGGGGGTATAGACGTGGTGAGCTCTTTTGAGAGGGAGCTCTCTTCATTTACACTGTCTTTTAAACTCTCAAATGTGCTGCTGAATTAATCCTGAAGGATAGCAATTTAGTTGCAAGGAAACTTTGTTTTCCCCATCTCCTGTGGTCAAAGGGAGACACAAAAAGGTAAAATGATTTCTATGTAGTCCTGCAGTTGAGTAGTGGAGTCACAGAGCCGTGAAACTCTTTGGGTTAGAAGGAGCTTAAAGCTCATCCAGTTCCATCCCCCTGCCACAGGCAGGGATACCTTCCGCTAGAGCAGGTTACTGCAAGCCCTGTCCAACCTGGCCTTGAACATGGGGTAGTAGCAAAGTGATTTTATATCGGGATAGGTAGATTTATATACATGGATATTCATTACCCTTCCCATCCTCCTAGCTCTTATAATTCATGGATTTTCTAGTTGTGAAGAAGAGCAATTTACCCTATGGTTACTTCTGTTTTCTTTTTGGTGTAAAAACTCTTTCAGTACTAAGCCTAGAGGATCCTCTAGCAGACAGAGAGTGAACTCAAGGTTAAATTGCAGTTTTTAAGTTCTCTAGCATGTGATTTGGACCTGAATTTTTTAGTACAACGGCAGCCAGACTGAATGTGATTTTTGGAAGGACAGATATATTCCTTCTGGGTATTATACTGGAGTCAATTCCTTGTTTGCCAAAGATAAGTCTGAAATGATGGCAAACATTGAGTCTCACTCTTTAAACATCTGTGGGTATGTGCTATACATAGAAACTGGGGGCTAGGGCTAGCGATTGCTTTAAAAGGGTGTGAGCTGTCATTGACGACAGAAAGACAAGATGTATTTATCAAATGTCTGTACTTTAGAGGGATAAAATTATACGTAAATCATTTTCTCCCATTTTTAGAGATGCTTATTTGGGAGGTAGAACATAATGAGTGTTAAACAGCATTCAACAGTGTAAATCTACCTGATGATTTTATGAAAGGTGAGGAATTGCATTAAAGTCAACAATATTCTCAGCTGTGTATAAAGAAAAGCCTGTAGATACATTTTTGTGTTTGCAGTGAGTTGGCTCACTTTGATTTAAAGTGAGGATTCATTGGGTTGAAGATAAAGCATCTTCCTTGTGATTCCCTAGCTTCCCATGCCACAACTTGAAGGAGTGATTGAGAGGAATGTAATGTGACTGACTGATTTGGGAGCAGTTTGTATTCTTGCTGTTGTTATCATATGTGTTGCTGTGGGCCCATGGACCCCTTCTCCATCCTCACATAGAACACCAACTCAGTGAGCATCAGGCCAGAAGCATCTTCTGTCCTAGCACAGCGTCCAGTGCTGTTGGTGTGGCTGGGATGGCAGGAGCAGCCTGCTGTCACTAATGAGGGATGGGAAGGAGAAAGCATATGGCCTAATGCACTAACATCAGCCTCTGGATGAAGAGCTGTGGTACATTTCCTGCCCACACAGTGCTGGGTTTCATCCAGACCTTTCCCTCACGCCAAGTTAATAGCTCTATGTACAGCTTGTAAATGGTTTGCAATTGTGACTGGTATGTTCCTGAATAACCCTGAACGTTTTCATAGGTATGTCTTTAATGTTTTCTGCAGATGGTTCAGTGGTTAGGCTGAGATTTATCAAATAGTTGAACTTTCGAGGGATCTTTTCCTACACAGTGAATCCGAATGTTGTTGGGAGCTTGCTAGTGTTTCTACATTGTTCCTTTCAATGGAGGGGGTTAATTTCATTATCATTTGGAGAAGAAAAATCCCAAGGCTGTTGAAAGAAATGTTTAGGCTTGTTATTTGTTGCCTTCAGGTTGTTGGGATTCATTACCTTGGATGTTTGCTGGGTCTAACATTAAGTGTGCATCAGAATCCCTGGTGAGGAATGGGCAATGCCAAGAGTTGCTTGAAGCATAGCAGCTCATAAAGGAACTCAGTGGCTGGTGTAGGGGGTGCCCCAGGCTCTCCTGGCAGCAAATGTGGCCGCTCTTGGTTGTCCCCCTCAGGGAAGCATTTGGGAGCAATGGGAAAGGAACCTGAACCACAGTGCAGCTCCTCTCTGCAGCCCCTCTGCAGACATTTTGTCAGTGCCGTAGCACTGATGTGCTGACGGACCAGACAAGTTGCATGCCTGCATTTCAGCACTCTCTTATCTGTTACCTCTCCAGGGGAGCGTTTTCCCCAGCTTTTCCAGCCCTGTCCTCCTGGTGGGACATGGCTGCCAAGCAGAGGTGTGGTAGCAGACCTCTGATGTTAATTTTGCCCTGGTTTTCGGTGTGGAGCCAGGAGCACACCTGGATCAGGGAGCAGACATGTGGCTCTGGGCCATCTCCAGGTACCTAAAAGGACCTATGACCTACCTGGGGTGTGTTAGCCACCTGGAAAAGTGGACCACTTGTCTTAGTGTTTCACTGGCTTGCTATTTTAAACAGCTCTACTTGCTAGTTTAAAAGCCTAGCTTAAAGGTGCTTGGTTGGGCACTGTCATTGCTCCTGCTGGGAGCAGACAGCAGTCCCGAGCCACCAGTCAGTTTTGGGGTGTTGCATTCAGTACATACCCTGGGAGCTCCAGGCCAGGGCTCAGGCTGAGGGATGAGAGGAAGCAATGGAGTTTCTTCTTTCTTTGTTTTGAAAGAAATAAAGAAAAAGAAAGAAGAAAGGGGAGAAGAAAGAAAAGAAGAGGGGAAAAAGCTGTGAATAACCTGAGTGTTTCTAGAGTCTCATTTAACCACAAGCTTCTTATTCATTGTCACCTGTAAACAGGGTGTCCTCTATCAATAATACCTGACTTGTCAGGGTGACATGTTAAATAACACAACTAAGCTGTCTGCTGCAAGGAAAAGAAAGGGAAGAAAAGCCCTTAGCTTCTCAAAACTACTTAAGTTTTTCCTTTATGAAATACATCGATAAATATAGTTCAGCCAGCACCCTGCTGGTGTTATCATGCCTGAGAGCTATGGCAAGCTTTCAAACAAAGCCAGCAAAACCTATACTTAGAAGCAACCTTACAGCTTTTCATGCAAAGCATAGAAACAGAATGGGAGCGGTAACAAAAGGTGGAAGACAGTGGTTTGCCTACGGGTGTCTGAACACTGCTGTATTCCTTCTGCTTTCCTGTGAAAGCCCTTCAGATGGTGACTTCCAGGAATGCAGCTGTGCCTCCCCGTGCACCATCACGGGTGCATGCCCTCATGTGTCTGACCTTTTCAGAAGTGTGTTGACATGTTCAGAAATAAACTGTGCGATGTAAAGATAATGTATTGGGCTGGGAGGGGATGGGGATAAACAAATGGGCCCCAAGAAAACAGGTCCTTTAAAAGCCACGACGAGCTCTTTGCTTTGAATGTGTGCTCGGGTCTGGCAGCTGCTGCTGGCATCCTGCTTCTCTTGTCTGTGAGGCCTTTCTGGTGCTTATCGCTGCGGGATTGAAGCACCCCATGTGTGGTCATCGGCTTATCCTCACAGCACCTCCTGTGGGGTGCATGCAGAGAACTGAGAGAGGGGAAATGAGCTCATCTCCCACCTCAGTGAGGTTTCACACAGAGATGGAGTGATTGCCCAGCATGGAGGCTGCGGCTGCAGGGCCCTGTCGTAGGGCTTCAAACCTGAGACCACCTTCCTCACCAAGTCATGGAGTCATAGAATGGTTTGAGTTGGAAAGGACCTTAAAATCATCCACTTCCAACCACCCTGCCACAGGCAGGGACCCCTCACACTAAACCATGCCACCCAATAGTCTTTGCAAGTTGGATGGCTTTCACAGCCTCAGAGGCTCCTGATTTCCCTTTGCTGTCCCGGTCACATGCAAACATAGCACAAAGCCTTTTCTGAAAGGCTGGTACCTTGTCACAGGCGCTCTATCGCTTTTCAGCAGTGAGGACTGATAAGCTTCTCTGTCAGTTCACAATAGCACCAGGACAGTAAAAACCTTTAATTGTAAAGTGGGGCTTGTTACTTCCAAATACCCCAGTTTGGGACGGACTTGAGGGGTGTGTATGGTGTTCTCCTGCCCATCACCACGGACCACATGTCAGCAGTGTCCTCATGTATGGAGGACATGGACTTTGCCCTGGCTTCATCAGGTTGCCAGAGGTTAAATTCCTGCTTTGCCACTGGCTTCTGGTGCTACTTTGTCCAAGCCATACAAAACATGGTCTTGCAGTCCTTTTAATCACAAAAGTCATCCTTAATCCTCAAAGCATGTCTTACCATGTAAGCGGGAGTGATTCTATTCAGTGCTCCCAAAAATGAGTAGCTTTTGTTTTGCTGCAGAGACGCACACCTAAATCCATCAGGAGGGGTGTTTGAACTCTGGCTGGATTTGGCTGGTGCGTGCTTACGTTAAACAGCAAAAACCTTGCAGATTTGCTTGTATATGGCAAAATGGTGTAAAATGTCATTTACTTAAAAACTGTGATTTCTCCTATCAGGCAACTGGGAAATCACTGATCTGAGCCAGCTGATGTGTGGATTTCCTCATGAGAAAGCAATTTTTATGTCACGTTTATCTCCTCTAGCAAAGCCCTAAATGACACACCTAAGCGATGTTTAACTGAGTTTTGCCCTCATTTTCTTATTATCTTTCCTGCTTTTGGAGCACACGTAATTTGATTCTCACTGCTATTTTGAGAGGGATTCTCAGCACTCTTTAATCAGGAGCACGACAATGGGAAAAGTGCCAGAGAAGCACATGAAGATTAGGAGAAACCAGACAGAGCACAGTATAAATGCTATCCCATTTTAAGAATTGCCATTGACTGCAAAGCAGCCAATGAACATTTCCCGGTGTAAGCTCCCTAATAAGCTTTATGGAGGATTTATCCAGAACAGTGACTTCTGTGATAGTTTTCTGACCTGGCTGACTGAAAGCCAAGCTGTGAACACCACACCTTGCTGAATGCTTTCTTCAACATTTTCTCCTGTCTTAGCTAACTGTTCTTCCTTGTCAGCCGTCTCTCATTGATCACTGAGTCAGAGAATGATTCAAGCGTTATTTGAACAGCGATGTTTGGAGATCGTTTATCAGTGACTCCATGTCTGTCTGTGGGAGGCACGTTTTGCAATCTGTGCTTCACGTATTTTCCCCCTCTGACAGCATGGAGACCTGGTGGTGTTTCAGGTCTGCCGGCTCACCTCGCCTCTGCATGACTCAACATGCCAGGGATCCCACTCTGAGCTCCCCCAGTGAGTTGTACCAGTGTGCTTGCCTTTGCTTGAATGTACGGCAAACATGATTCCTGCCTTCAGGAGCTGACAGTCGAGATGGGTCCTGCCTCCTTGCAGAGAACGATGGGGGAGAGCAGCATTCTGCCAGCCCATTGATAAGGCAACAAGTGTCAGTGGATGAGGAAGAGTCTTTCTGGTTGTCCTCATTCTGTTGTGTTATGGCCCTGGGAGACATCAGCCTTGGAGAAGCAGCTCACTGTTGCTCCTCTCCTCTCCTGGGGCTTTTGCCAGCTGCTGGTTTGGCTGAGCCAGGGTGTTGATTGCTCGCTCAGGAGGCTGAAGGGCTATGTTCACCTTTCCAGTGAAGGGCATGGCTGGAGGTATTTTCTGTGCTCTGTCATTAGAAAGCCACACCATCAATCAGACAAGGTCTACAAAAGAAGAGCCTGGTGTGTACAGCTCTCCTCACACTCCCACACAGACACTGGGTCATGCCAGTCCATGTAACCCAATAGTTACCCCATGGGTAAGGGGTATCAGTATCATGTTCCACAGAAGAGTGATCTGACCTTTCTTGTTTATATGGTAAGTGTGTCCAGGAGGTTTCTTTGTCAGCCCAGTAAGCCCTGCTGCCAGCTCGCAGCGTGTCTTGCCAGCTCCAAAGCTCTTGCCAGGGCTTTGAAGTTAACAAAGAGTTATTTGGAGTTACAGGGGGTTATTTCACAGAGAACCCCTGTGCGTTGCTCCAGCAGAAGCGTTCTCCTGAGCCAGAACCCGCACGAGCAGCAGTGCTGCAGTGTCAGTGGGCTGTAGCAGCGCGCAGTAAATGCAAGCCATGTTGTCTCTGTCGCCAAGAAGATGGTCTTGATAATTAGGGACAGGCAACGGGAGTTTGCTGCTGGAAAAATCAGCAAGAGCTCAGTTGAGGTTATTTTAGTTCTCGCTTAGTTGTGGAGCGTGTGGGTAAGGGCAGCCTTTGAATGGGACCAACCCTCTCATCCAGCTGAAGCGGTAGGGCCTTCTTGTGTGCAACACTGACAAGATATTTGAGTGACACCTGCTCTTCTCTGGAGAGAGAGTGCCTCAGGTTTTCCCACATGGCTGACTAAGGGAGGTGAGCAGCTAAAAGAGGAATTGAAGTTCTTCAGAAGAACATTCTTAGCCCATCTCTACTTGGTTCACAAACGTGGGTGCCCACCCATAGATCTTTCTACTTCCCAGTATGCTAACATGATAGTTTTCTGCATAGAGCACCAAAGGAATAAAGGTCTTGCTTAATGTTACACAAGTAAATGTGTTTATAAGACAGAACAATATAATTCATCTGTCAAAGCAGATTTTCTTCCTACAACTATAGAAGCCCTTAACTGGTTAAAGGCACCTTTGCGCTAGCTGTTAGATGCCTGCACAATGTCAGAGGCTCTTCCCTAAACTGAGAAGAGTAACAAAGCGGAGGTAGAATCCCCACTGTACAGGGTAAAAATGAAGGGATTCACTCCAAGTTACAGATGAGGTCTGTGGTAAAGCTGGCAACAAAACTCTAATCCTCCCCAAGTGTCAGTCTCTTCTCTGCACATACTCCCATCTTTATTATGCTTTATTTCATCCATAACTATAAAATAATGCTGACTGTATATTAAGGCAGTCCTTCCATGCTTTTGGTGCTGATGGCCAACCGAGACATGAATGTACGTGATTAATGATGGCTGCAGTGTACCTGACATCACATCAGCTATTCAGCTTCATTCAGGGGCACATCATGCTGATGTACAACACCTCCAGGATCCACCACTCGCTGCAATTGTGTGAATGTGTATCTGTGTTTTCCACAAAGCAAAGCAGAAGTCAGGAGCCTCTGAGAGAAGCAAACCCACGATATTGTGGGTTTCTTTGGCTCAGGTTGTCTCTAGACCTGGGCAGTTGTAGGAACAAAGTCCTTTCTGGGTGCCCTGCCAAGGGGGCTGAGGCAGGCTGGGCTGCTGAAGGGGTGTGAGGGAAGAGAGACATGGCTTACTCTGTGTGCTCCCAGGCCATCAAAGCCTCCTGGCCATGGGCACAGCAGATGAGAAATATGTAAAGGGCATGGTGATTGTGTCATTTCTGTGCCCTCAGCACTTGCCCCCCCTGTGTCTTACGTAGGGAAATGGTTCTCCATTATACCAATAGTTTGGATGATAATTCTTATTTCACTCCTGGGCTAACCTGAGATCTTCATTTTGTGTTTTTCCCCCACTCTCCCCAGTACAGCAAGCACGACACCAGCCTTAACAAGCCCATCAAACGGTGGTGTTGGCGGTTGCTGGAGGTGGAGAATATGTACTTTGCAGTACATGTCCTCAGGACCTCAAGCTGAGAGTGTTTCTCAGGGCCAGGTGAGTGTTACTTTCGCCAGATTTTGGGCTATTCTCAGAAGAAACAACTCTTAGGTTTGACCATTCTTTTTTTGTCTGTCACTCCTGGGTGAGTTTCTCAGTAAGTTTTCTTGCAGAGGCCTTTCCTGGTTCTTCGGGCAATATAGTTAGGGAGGAGTATGAACACTGAATTGCTTCTGAAACAAGGTTTAATTAGCAAGTGCGAGAAGTGAGTCAAGCTCTCTCTATGAAACCCTACTTGATACAATTAGATAAAGAGGATGTAGGTATCACTCAGCTGTCAAGATTTCTTTATCTTTGGTCGCTCTCACAGTCTTTCTCCAAGGCCCAGACTCCTGGCACAAACCTCAGCAGTTTTAATGGATAGATGCAGATAGTACTGACAGATACACAAAGGTGTGGTTTGATGTATAATTGCTATCAGCATTCATGTGGAGTGACTGGGACACACTTCTGTCCTTGCAAACCTTCTCTAACGAGTGCCAACAGAGTCCATGTATTCTGATGCCTCCAGCATCAGGTGCTGCTGAGAAATGAAATTAAACCCAGCAGCAGAAGGACAGAAGAGGATGGTGGATGGTGTCAGACCTATTTGAAAGGGTGAGGGGAAGTTCTGAGAAGATGCTCTCATTTAGCGTTCAGTTTTCAAGGGTTTGGCCCTGAGCTAAAGGACTTTGTGGAAACAATCCCTTTATAGAGAGAGCTGCACATCCATTGGAAGCAGTGACTGATGGTTTTTAAGCACATCTGGAGCCCTAATCATTCATTCAGGCCACGCTGACTATCTAACTAAGGCAAATAAATCACATGCACTTATTTATCTTTGCTGAAACACTCCGAGATTTGAAAGCTGCACATATAGAAGTAGCAGAAAGAAATGCTTTCTTCCACGAAAGACATAATTCCCCTGTGAAGCACAGTAGTTCAGCAGGGTTCAGGGAGGGAAGGGCATTTTATGGTTGGACCTTAGAGGAATTATGCAGCCAGCTGTAAAGTCACAGTTTTGATGTCTGAGTTTCTCTGTCCTGAACATCACATGCTGTCTGGAGAATAAGACCATTCATGTATATTTTAGATGGTTTATTTACTCTTTTGCTTGTAATGATTGGATATAAATGTAACATCATATATAAAGAATGGACCCCAGAAAAAGACTTGTGCAGTAGGCACTTGCTTCTATTGTTTTCTCTTTGGACAAGAGGAAGCAAAGCCATGCAATTGCGAACAAGGGATCATGTGTCTACAGCCTCTTGCCTGTGTGAATATAGCTAAGCTTATGTTTGTGTTCCCCACAGATAGGCTTTAAGTGCCCTGAAGTTCCTACATCATGTTAAATGCAGCACCAGATTAGGTCTGCTGAAAATGATCTCCCACTGCATTAGAACTGAATGTTTCATAATCTCTGGGTGAAATACCATTGTGTCATACTCCACAATTATATTCTGGGAGGGGATAATGTGTATTGTACTCCTCTAAATGCACTACCTTTTTTCCCCTTGAGACAATGAATGTCTTGTGAGAGGGCCAGTGATTTTCTCTCTGTGGTATGATACACCTTTCACCTTTCTGAACTCTGCTAGCTCACACTCATTCCAGTTACTCACTGATGATGATAATACTCACAAAAATGATGATACTTATTTATTCTCACTTTCAAACAAGGATGAGCCAACACACTCATCCTGTTTGTGACTCCAGTAGAGTTGGCGTGTTTTTCTACCCACATCGATAGGATGCATATGTAGTAGTACATCTCTTACAAAGAAGAGGCTAAGTGATTCCATGCAAAAAGACTTGAGTCAGTTCTCAGAAATCTTCAATCTGTCATTCAGATGTGGAGATGACATCAGCTTCCCACAGGATCACCCACAGCACCTCAACCCCTACAAGGTAGGGCTGATTTAAGGAGCACTTGTACGCTTTACTGCACCTTCGTGCTCATTTTTATTTCTCTGTTGGGCCTCCTTGAGGACTGGCACAGATCTTTGCATTGATTTGAACGGGTCCTTGTGTCATTCCCGAAGTAACTTTACAAACATATAACAAACACAAAACCCCATCCTCTATTTCTTGGTGTCAGATTCCTGAGTGCACTAAGAAGCCTTAATGTCCTTGAACCAACCTTCACCTCGGGCTTGCAACCACATCCATGGGATCTAGGGTTCTGCTTAAGCTAAGCCCTGGAACTTTGCTTGTGCCAGAGCTATAGAGTACCTTGCTGTAGACCACAACCTGCAGACTGACTTCCTGGCTTGCCATAAACTGTCCCTTGTCACCGTGGATCTCCCTGGCTGTCACTTAACCCTGATTCATGAATTGATTTCCCAGCTTCACCTTCGACCTGCCTCATCACGCTGATAACTGCGTTATGGTCTGGATTTGTGGCTGGACCTGGCTGTGAGAAGATGGGCCCTGGTGATGAGGTCTCTCCTGTTACACCTTTCTTCATGTATCAGCATTGTTCTTTCTGCTTCCTAAGGTTTGCAGAGCTGCTCACACCTCCTGTGTGAAAAGACTGTGAATGATTTTAGCTAGTGCACCCATTTGCCTCCATGTGAATGCAGCCTCTCTGGAGTATAAGGTGGCTGCCTGGTAGAAGATCAACCTACATGAGAATATGCAAATGTTTTTTTGCCAAAGAACCTGAGGAAATTTCCCTCCTCAAAGCCTGTGTGCAATACAGATCTTGTCTCAAGATCTCATCCGGTGTAGTAGACTGAATAATATTCAACTTGTTTACTACTTTGTTGTGACAAGTCAGAGTCCAGCAGTTACTGTGCTCTTTAGATGCCTCACTGTGTTAGAGATGATTGTTGAAGAAATGTCAAATGGGTCACAGAGGTGGAACTGAGGGCAGAACTAGGCCCTCTCTTTTCTAGAGAAGTCACTGAGTTAACTTTAGAGGTGTCATTCCCACGAGTCTGAAGAGGCTCCTGTCTTATTGTGTTTGCCACTGTGACAAGAGGCCAAGAAAGCAGAAAGCAACCAGTTAGCAAAATGACCCATTTTGCACTGCTTGGAATAAGTTTTCCTGGGTGAGAGGTGTTTCCACATCTAAGCAAGTCATGGGGCTGTTCAAGCAGGAAGGAAGACCTTCCTCTTCCACTCTGAGCTTCCAAGAACCACCTCAGCAAAGCATCCCTCTGCAAGGTCCATGAGGGGCCACCAAAGCTTGCAGTCATGTCTCCTCATGGGAAGTGCTTCACACTTTCAGTTTCCTGAAGTATTCCTTCTGTCTCTCCCTTTGGTAGATGTTCTTAATGAAGATGAGTGTGGGGCAGCAAATTGTTTGACTCTTGGTGCTGACAAGAGCTGTATTTAGTGCAGTAGGGCATGAGTTGCTAGATTCCTAAGATCTCCATATCAGGAATGCTTGGAGATCTCCTTTGTAGTTGAGTTGAAATAAAGATGTGGGTGGCTTAAGTGTCAGAGAGGCTCCCAGACAAATTGCAGGGGTTCCCATTCCAGTTAAAGGTGTCAGGCTCTCCCCTTCTTTATAGATCCCTCCTTTCCTGGATGTTTATGAGTGGCCACAGGTAGCCCATCGTGGTTTCCATCAGTTACCACCGAGTTCAGATATTACAATACTGCCTTTTTCTCAGGTAGTTCATTATTTGCCCTTTCCTACTGCTGCCATAAGTATTTGTAAGGAGTTTCTGCTTTACTTGCTTACATCAAGGTGAACTTAGTGTGTGTCTGGCAGCTGTGAATGTGGCACCAGAAATGAGTATTTAAGACCCATGCATTGTGTGTTTGTAGGCCCTCTGTGGCCTATTCCCTCTCCTGTCAAATTAATTGATGTTATATTGTTGCTACTTCAGCTTAATACAGGCACAGATTTTGAGCTGGACCTTCATGTCCTTGTGAACATTAACAAAGGATGGTTGCCTGCTCTCAGATGAAATAAGTCTCTGTGGATGCATATTTGTTCAGCTATTAAATAGGGAGTTTCAAAAAAGTGCCACTACCAGAGATTTTTCTGTTCCCACTGATTTTAACTGGAATGTGCTCAGATACTGCAGTAAAGAGTAACATCATAAATTCTGAAGTCAGACAGATAATTACTCCTTCAGACAAAGAATCTATGGGCCCTTTTTATGTCTGTAGACTGTAATCTCATCCATGCTGAGACTTTCTGGGTGTCTAAAAGGCAGCCAGTCCACTGCAAGTTCCATAAGGTGGTATACAGTTACCTCTGGGCGTGCCTCTAACATAGGTAGATGCCTACAGCACTAGTTCTCCCTTGTTGGGTGTCCGTATTTATCTGGTTTGTTGCTGCAGGACCCTGATTGCTCTACAAGTTGCTACTCCCAACTGAGGACTGGCCCAGATCTTTGCATTGATTCAAACAGGTCTTTGTGGCATGGTTTGGATGACGTGAGTCTGATCTGAGGTGTCCCTTCCCATGGCAGGAGAATTGGAACTGGATGATCTTAGGGTCCTTTCCAACCCAAACCATTCTGTGATTCTATTCTATGATTCCATGATCAGAGAGTACTGTAGTGATGGAAATTTGGTTTCATTCCAAGTGAAGGCATGTTACCCTCAGTAATGCACGAGCCCCTTCAGTCTAGCAAGTGCTTTGTCCTTGGCACCATCAGCAACACTTCCCCAGTGTGATGTAGCTGTCACAGAGCACTAGGCCCTCCTTACATCTGAGTCCAGCATCCCACAAAGTCCAGCATCCCACAAAGTGTGCGCAGGAAGGAGAGCAATGTGAAGCTCTTGCAAGGGCAGACTCACTATGGCTGAAAGTGAGGAAATGAGAACTGAATTGATATATAGCAGAAAAGTGTTAAAATCCCCATCTAATGCACAATGCTGGTTTCAGAACTGGAACCCTGGCTGAAATCTTACATTTTCCCCCCTTCCTATCTAGTCCTAATGTCTAAGCTTCACTATTTATTTAGATTTGAGGGGTGGGGAGGACAACCTCAAATATAGCAATTTACAAAAGATACCCAACCCCCCTCCAAAAAAACACAACCAAAAAATCTTTTTCTCCTCTCTTTAAATTAAAATTCTTTGAAGTTTTCATAGGGAAAATTTCAGTGAAATAAACAGCAAAAACTGGGAAAATGGAAAAGGGAGAAAACCTTTGGTAGGTGTATGATAAGTCACATGCTTGGAAAATGCACTGCACTGTGAAGCTTCTTTAACCAGCGTCCCAGACAGTCAAAAGCAAGGGCAGCAAATGGGAGTTCATTTAGCCGTTTAGCATTGTAGTGTGGAATTTCTTTGGAAGGAAGAGCCTCAGCGCTCTGGGAGACCCTCAGAGCAGCTGGAATTAAAGAGGGTTTCAATAATTAGAAGATGGTTTGATGCTTGTAAGCAAGGCTTCAGGACATAGGGTGTGGAAAGTCATTGGAATTTGCAATGATTAAATAGTCCTTTTTGAGACTTGAGGATGACATTTCTTTCCCATCATCTCACCAGTGTGAATACAGGGAAGAAAGTATTCTTCTGGCTGAGCATCACACATGTGTTTTAGCCAAAGGGTTTCTTCCTAAGAGATTTTGAGGGACTCGCAACTTGCTTTTGTCTTGACTGCTTTTACTCATGTGGGTGTGAACATGGTGTTACTGCGTAACAGTAAGCAACATCGTTTGGATGTTGCCATGTATCTGCTAAGCCTGTTTGCCTTCCCCTTACTGTGTGTGATCTTGTATTGGGTTAGTTTATGGCACTGTGGGAATGAAGTTTTTCATTTTGCCCAAAGAGTAAACATATTTGTTTAATTTTCATGTGAAAGTTGAATATTCATAAAACCTATGTCATTTTGCATGTGTTTGTGTGCCTGTTCCTCCAGGAAGTTATACAAACAGCCATTACAAGTGGGAAAAGCAAAATGTTACACTTGGCCTGTCCTGGAAATCCGTGGGCTGATGCTTTTTGTTCCAAATGAAACGGTAATTCAAGCTGACACATTTCACTTCCAATGAAATAGTGTTTCCTGATACTGCACTGGAAAGCTCTAACCAGTGCTAATTGGAAGGCCCAGTTTGCATGCATGGGCAGGATACTGGATGAATTTATTGACCTGTGTGTTACTGGGAATTGGACTTGGTCAGTGATCCTTCCTGGTTGTGAAGTCTGTTAAGAAGATGTCTCTCTTGAATCAGTGGTAACTTCTGGTTTAAAGAATTGAGGCTTGGCAAATTGTTTTCAGTCTTAACACAGAAATGAAGATGTTTATTGTCATTTTCTACTTCTCTCTCTGTTGAGAATCATCTGTCTCCAGAAGGCACGCTTGAAATGAGATATAAACCACCCCGATTTCCCTGCAGAGGGGTGAAGATGGAAAAAACCCAGGATAACTGTGGTAGTCATATGCATCCCTAGAAAGAGAAGGGTCAGGGAGTAAGAGCAAGCTGCCATTCTGGGCACTTGTTTGCTGTAATCTCTGCAGGATCTGGCCAGGTGGTCCAGCTGCTAGGTAGGCAGAATTACGCTTGCATCCTGCACTGACTGTCTGAAGTTTCCCAGTGATAACTGCAGTGGAAGAGATTACTTTTTCCTTTAAGATCCTACTTAAAACCAACTCGTGTTTGCAAAGTGGTGAGGGAAATGGTTTCAAGTGGTAAGGTTTCACTGTTCCTCTGCAGGGACTTACCCTTTAGAGAGCATAATGTGGCCTCTATTGGTATTTTATCAAGTATCAGTTATCCTGCTGAAATTGCTGCAGGAAGATAGTTCACTGCTGAGGTCTTAAGAGGGAGGAGGTCTGTGTTCCTCAGTTATTTCCACAGTAATTCCTGTATGGAGGAGAAAAGCATTAATCCCGTTTCATATGAAGGTGACTAAACAAACCAAGCTCCAGATTTGTGAAGATGTGGAGCACCTACCTCGTGTGGGCTGGTCAGGCATCTGAAATACCTTTGGGAGGTCGGTGATCAGCAATATGCCTAGATGTAGTCTGTGCTGGAGGAGGATGCTGATCTAACACATCCTCAGCCTCATCTTCACTTTTGCCTCCTCACTTGCCACTATGGAACTTGCCTTCCTCAAGCCATCGCTGGACTTTAGCACTTCTTGAACAATTATCTGCTTGAACTTCTGGATCACATTGAACACACTTATTAATGACCTGTTCAGGAAGGAGCAGGAACCCTCCAGGGCTCTCCGTTGTTTTTCTATAACCCCCAACCTAAGCTGGGGATAGTCTGTGAGTAGAAAAGTTGAGTAGAGAATTCCAACAATCCATGTTTCCATTTCATTGGGAAATTTGGCCTTCATGCTGCTTCTGGCATCTCCTACCACTTCTTCTTTTCATGCTTTAACTTGAGGCTGGAGTCTCAGCATAATCTAGCTGAAGGGAAACAGCTGTTGGCTGAAGTCCTCTGGAAAGCACTCCCTTGGGCTCAGATCTGACTATTCTTGGCATGGTCTCCTGCAGACAACAGGTGACTCATTTTACTTTGGAAAGTGCAGTCGTATCCTCTGCTGTCTCCTCAAATGCTATAGGAAATTCATAGAGCAATTTCAGCTTTACCTCTTGGTCTGCTAAGAGAAGAGAAGCTCCATGCTTACTCTTTGCAACATGGCTGAGCCGACCCAAAATGCTTGTTTGATCTAGACTAACCCTTTACCGGTTGGTTTAAAGTAACACAAAAATAGAGCAAATAGGCAAGCCCGGCCTTCCTGCTGAAAGATTTAGTGTGCCACTTTAAAGGAACACTGATGGCTACTGTAAATTAATGGGTAAAGAGAATCAAATGCCTCCACTGAACTAGACTCCTGTTGAGTGTCTGTTGAAACACTCAATAGATTTACAGTCCAGAGCTACCTGAAACACTAAGGAATTAGTAAAGAAAGCTTGGGTTTGGGTTTGGTTTTGTATTGCTGCTTGCCCTATCTCCCACACTAGCAACATCTGAGCACTGGAGGCAAACAGGACAAGCTTTCATTTATCCTGATTTACGACAGTATTTTCCAAAGTGACTTATTGAAATTGTAAACAGAATGTTCACACAGTAAGAGGGAGGACATGGCAATATATTAAAATCAATGGACCGAATTGTGCGCTATCCTGAGTGTGCTTTTGGCCAGGGGATGGAAGTGACCTGGGTTTGGCTGAACAGGGATCGATTCTCCTCTCTCTTGCTATTTATGCCAACACGTATTTGACGTCAGCCCACAGAGAACAGGCACAAGTACAAGGGCAACCGGGCCCATAAGGTTTCCATTTGATCACTACCTCTGGCAAGGGGGAGCTGTACCTATGAGGTGCTTCACCTGCTAAGATAGACCATCTGCAGAAACACTGGGGCTCTGTGTGGAGTCTCTGGCTCCCATGACAGCACAGTCCTGAAAGGAGAGGGGAGAAAGCAAGGAAACTTGGCTCAGGTCTGTCTTGAATAAAAGCCACCACTGCAGATGAGCTGAGTTTACCCCCCAAAAGTTCCTCTTTTTGTTACACTTTTCAGTTGGAAGAGTCAGATGGAGTATTTGTGTTGGCTTCCTGCCTTGGCTGTGCATTTTCTCAGGGGTGGGGAAAATGTTAGTAAACCAGCAAGTGTCCAAGAGCTGGAAGAAAATAGGTTGGGTTGTCACAGTCTTTTTAATCTCTTCTGAAACATATTCCCTCTAGGAACACTTTCCCATTTGGAACAGGTGCCTAAAAAACCCTCAAACAAATCAAAACCAAACAAACACCCCAAAAACCCTGAACAAGACAAGCCCAACTGCTAACTTTAAGTCTGGGTGATTACCTGCATCCCCAAATCCCCACTTATGTATGTAGCACATCTGTTGGGACTCTGTTGCTCCATGCTTGGCCATACTCTGGCAGTTCCTGCTGCTTGATGATGCTCTATGTGCTTTCACCCTCCAAAGCACCTGGGGGTGTGAAGCCAAAGTTCAAATTTATCTGCCAGAAAGAGGAGGAATGTGTATCAAAACCAGACCAGGGGTGTACTGCTCCACTGTTTCCCATAGCAGTGTGAGCATCACTGATGTTGTTGACGAGAAAAGCCAAAGGGCAGCCTCTTCTATGTCCCTGGCACTGGGATGCTCTGCAAGGTCCCAGCCAGTGGAGCAGACTCTAGTTGTTAGCATGGCAGGCTTTGCAGATAGTTTGTACTGAGGCTGATAGCTGGAGGAAGATGCTGTTGGCCCAAAAGGGAATAAGGGAGCTTTGATTTGTAGCATTTGGTGCTTGTGTTGTTCTCCGCTGCTTTTTGAGTACAGAATCAGATTTGGATTCAGGACAGTGAAGGAGTTGTGGCATAGGTCTGTCCTAGGTGGGCAGTAGCTCTTTAATGCAGGCTGTAGCACACTGGTGTATGAGCTTATTTCTCCATGGGGTTTCTATGCAGCAGTGAGCATTCCCAACATACAGGTCTCATGGTGGCCACTGAGCCTTGTGATGTGTGTAACCCTCCTCGGATGCAAACTGGTGTAATAGTGGTGTTTCTCCTGTTTCACCAGGAGCTACTCTGAGCTGTGCTCTGAGAGATTTTGGGGCCCAATGGCACTCCAGCAGCATTCTAAAGAACAAGTAGACCTTTAGTCCTGGAGTGCAAATAGCAACTGACAGTCAACGAGGGTGTCCTACCTCAGTAGGAAAGGCAGATGAGGTCAACCCCTACCCTACCAGCCCTTGTCGATATACAGCCTCCCACTCAATGTAAGTCTCAGTGCAGGTGAAACAGTCATGTTGTTTTGTTTGTGTGTGTTTCTGTAACCTTAAATTAGGAGCTCCAAGTATCTCTTGGGACAGACAGCTCCCAGACTGGATGTTGTGAAATGCTGCTTGAAGAATTCACTGGTTTGAGATGGGTCCTCAGCTGTCTGTCTCAGTGGCACTGTCACAGGCAGCAAAGCTACAGCATTGACCTACTGATTCACCAGACAAGACCTCAGTTCTGGTTCTTCTCCCTTTAGACTTCCTCTTTTTAGCTTGAGGGGACCGTGTAAGTTTCATCAGTACCTTTATAGCAGGGCCCTTGCTAATGGCTGCCCCTGGTGCATGGTGACAATGCAAATAAATAACAACCCTCAGATGGAAAATTCCACAGACAAACTGAAATGGTTTATGAAATTCCTTTCAAAGTGAGAAAGCAACTGTACCGCAGCAGAGAGCCTGCAGTGAGGGGATCCATCATGCACAAAGGAGTAGAGAGCAAAAGGAGCATCTGTGAGTGCTTAATTCAAATGCTGAGGGTCCAGAAAACTTGGTGAGCAAGATTGTATTTCACATGATTTGGAAGTGTACCAAAGAGTAATGGAACTACATAGGAAGAGAAAGATATGCTATATGTGGCTGCTTACCCTTTATGGCACCTGAATTTCCTGGATAACTCAACTCGTCATGAGATGTCAACATGGAAATGAGATACACTCATGTATGAATTCTGGCTGATGCTGTTAATTGCCAAATGTTATGTGGATGCTGCAGAGGAGAAAAAACCTACTTTCCATACAAAGAAATATTCACTGTGATCGAAATGCATTTGTGTTTTCAAAACATGATTAGCAATGCACCAGAGCTTCTCTCATTTTTGTGTCCATCTGGGGATTGCCACCTACATCCTTGCTTTTTCATTAGATGAGGAAATAATAGTTTTCATATGGTGAGAGAATGAAATTACCTCATAGGCCTTCTCCAACACATATAGCAGATCATACCTTCTCCCTCAGTGTCAGGGTGAGTCATTTTGGAGTAAACTTGGCTGCTTTGTAATGAAATGAGCAGGGAATAGTTTTTTTTGAAGCAGCCTGAAAATGGGCTCAAATAAAACAAAATGAGTTCAGCTGCTTGCATCATGGCTTGTTCCTGTTCCATAACTGTTCTAGCAACTTCAGCTGGCAGCTCCCAGCCCTGCTTGCTGCCTGATGCTTCACATCAGCCCTGTTTTGTGCAAGGGCAAGGATCTGCTTGCTGTGCTTGGGAGGCTTGGGAGCAAGCTCTGCTCATAAGCCTGGGCTCATCCCATGAAGCTTCTCTGAAGAATTGCAGCTGAACTATGGAGGAGCTGAACCAGTCCCATGTGAACTGTACCAGACCTTCAGAAGTGCTTAAACAGTCTTTTAATAGCTACGTTATAAAAGCAGGTCAAAAGCAGTGAGAGGAAAACGATTGTGAACGTCATTGGCAGTGTGTTATGATTTCTCGTGCCGATAGTCCCAGACTTCACTCCAGTGGGACAGGTAATTGCAGGAAGATCCTGGTGGCTATGCTTGCAAGCTCCTGCTTCTTGCTCTGCACACTTGTGGGAAAGCTCTAGAAAAGAAATAAGTGTAGGTGTCCAAATTTCAACTTCTCTTTATTCTCTAGGCTTGCTTTGGTTGTAGACGCCTCTGGAAATCCTTAGCCACAAAGATGTCCAGTATACAGATCCCAGCCTGTCTCTGTGATCTCCACTGGCACCTACAACATATATACAACTGGCACCAACCTCATATATAAAAAAGGAAAGATTAAGACTTTCATAAAGCTTTTGCATACTGTTAGGCAAAGCTTTTTGGTCAGTGAAGACTAATGGGACACACTAGGTGCTATAATCTGTTTTGGTTTTGCTGGCTGATCTTGGGCAAATTACTTCCATGTAACTGGGCCTCCTTTTTCATTTCCTCCTCCTGTAAAAACGAGGGATGCTGAGCATTGTGTTCAGTGAGGCGCTTGGATGTCATGGAAGTCAAAGCCTTAAAGCTCCTTAGGGTTAAACCTAGGAGATTCAGTCATCTCAGCTATGTGCAGTTTCTAAGTTGTTGGGTTTAGAATAAAAACTTTTGTAAGAATTCAAGGAATAAACGCACTTGCTCTACAAAACCAATATTGCATTTGCTGTAGAAACTGGTCACTTCGACTTCTCTGGCCAACCCCGTACGAAGCATGTGTAAAACTGAAATCAGACACTTTACCCTTTGGATGCCTCATAAGATTGATCTGTGCAATCTACAGTTGAAGAGGTGAGGTAAACCTGAGCTTGTGGCTGCAATTGCCTCTCACTTAAAATATGATGCTTTGTTGTGAATGATTAATGACCAGGGAATCTCTCACCAACTCTGTTTGTGGAGCTAGTTTGCCTTCCGTGTCTCTCCCTAGCCCTGAGTTCTGGCCACAGTTGGTTTTGATAAACCCTGAGATTCCCAAGCTTTGCTTTTCTGCAGAGTGATGCCATCATGATTTATGAAAAGAATCAGCTCCTGGAGTTTGTTTTGCTTGGCATGCAGACAGCAAGACTCCAAACCCATTTTTTTAATGCAGAAATGTTAGGTGGGAGGCTTTATATTGTGCTGCTTGACTGGAAAATTTTGTGGCTAAATTGAAAGTAATATTTTTCCATCTAAACCGACCTTTATGCTGATATATCCTCTGTCATCTTGGTCTCTTTTAAACTGTGCCTAACTTTGCAGGCTTATAATTGTCCTTTATCACTTGCAAAGGAGACAAAAGTACTAAGGACCTTGTCAAAGAGGGGCACCTGTCTCCTTTGGAATTAAATGGGGCGGTGCTTTGTCCTGACTTCCAGCAACACCTGTGACACTGCTGCATCTCCGCGTTGCCCCTTCATCATTTGGGCATGCTGCGTCCACCTGCATTGTGTTTCCTGAAGGCACTTGGGGCGATTTCCTCCTCCTCAGCATCTCTGCCATGTTTTGCTTGGCCCACTCCTGGCTTTTGGCAGAATTGGGACATTTAGCTGCTTGATAGGGGGAGGGAGTTGCAGGAATAAGTGAATTTGTGATGCTCTGAAAGGGAAGATGCTTTGTGTGGTTTTGAAAAATGGGCATTTTGAAAGTAGTGTAGTTCATAAAAAATAGTGGAAACAAACAGCAGTAGAATAGTGGAAGTAATTCTGAAGAAAACTGATCATAAGAACTTGCTGAAGCAGATTTTTAAGTGGACTGGATCTTTCTCCCCAGTCTGAGCTCTTGGTAGTGGTGCAATGAGTAACAAGCATTTCTAACTATACAGTTAGGCAGGGGGGCTACCTGTTCTGCATTAGAAACCCCATACAGAACATGGAGCAATATTCCTCATGCTCTAAGCTTATCAGTAAGGTGGTTTGTTGGTTTGATTGCTTGTTTTCCAGTGGCAGTATTAACTATTTAAACACAGTTCGAGACATGCAATTTATTTTGTCACCAGATTTGGCCCAGATCCTTCTGACAACATTTGCTTTTTGTTCACATCAGGAAAGAAATTCATTAAAATCAAAACTTTCTGCAGAATGGTCCATCACAGGAAATGGTTCTGGGAAAACCAAGTGGGTGTCTCCCATCTCCCCTCAGGGCTGCAGGTTGCTGGGAGGAGAAGACGCTGGGTGGAGACTGTGCCATCTCCAAGATTAGGATCTGCCCCTGTGACCCTGGAATGTAATTATCATTCTCTGTGTGCATCTATGGGAGCTTCAGGTCAAAGAGTCTGAAACAGTGTGTGCTGTAAGCTTACCAGCCGCAAATGGGAGGTGGATGTAGACTGGGATATCTGGAGACTTCAGGCTTGCTTACTTTGCTGTATGATGTAAGAGGGCAGTGTTCAAGGCCAAGCTGGACAGAGCCTTGGCTGACATGGTCTAGTATGAGGTGTCTTTGCCCATGGCAGAGGGTTGGAATTGGATGATCTTAAGGTCTTTTCCACCCCAAACAATTCTATGGTGTCGCCTCATCCCTCATGTTTTTGGGGAAGTAGCCTTTGGAATGAGCCACCTCCTGAAAAATGCCCAGGAATTGCCTTCAAGCAGTTTAGACAAAGCTAGTTATCCAGTGAAAGGTGTGGATGATGAGGCAGAGGCTTCTCCAGCTTTGATTTATCAGTGACACAATACCCTTTTTCACTAACAGTGCTCAACCCTAGTCAGTATGTTTCAGTGCTGCCAGAAGCAAGAGCTGTTCATCAGCTGAGTTGACAGTAGCGAGCTGCTTTGGAGCAATGGTGTGGTGGGGAAGGGAATCCTCCACTCACTGCTGTGTTGGTTTGGTTCACAGAGCAGTTTTGGTGTGTGCAAACACAAGTCTTATGAGAGGAAACACAATCAGAAGCTCTACTCTGTGCCTCCTGGCATCAATTTCCCCATCCTTGGAAATCCAACCCTTTGAAATCAATTTGTAAGTGTTAACTGAAGTTTTCATAGTAACATTTCTGCATTTCATAGCAAATCAAATCCTATTATTTTGAAGTTAACAATCCACTGTGCTTTCGTACTTGCATCAAAAGGTGGAGTAAAAATGTACCTCTCAGTGATGTTTTAGAATGAAGCAGAGGAAAGGGATAATGGCAATCATGTGGGCTTAGTTGCATGTGTATAAAGCGTTTCTAGTTTTACATGGCAGAAATGGCTGAGGAATCATAAGGAGCAAAAGGTATTCTTGCCCAAACCCAGATGAATGCCATGGAATTCAAACGGCCAGTTCCCTTTAGGTCTGTTTGCAGATCCCACTATCTGTAATATTAACTGTGCTTGTAGCTGTATGAGAAATGTACAAACTCCATAAAGCACATTTGAAACAATTCATTTGTGGATCACCATGAGGTGAAAACTCTTAATCAATTTCCCCGTATTTTGGAAGCTTCCAAACAGCCTTTTCCTTCTTTTTTTTCCAGTCCACCTCACTTGTATGAAACCTGTTTGACAGCCTCTGAGTTTTAGGCCAGAAACAGAAAGAAACATATGAAGAACAGCTTTCATTTGGACAGTGTCTCAGCAGGCAGTTTACTTCTATAAGGTTAAGCTGACCTGGGTTATTCCAGCAGGCAGAAATGGTTTATTTCATAAAGGGATGTTAATCAACCTGTCTCAGCTTTTCATCAGCTTTTAGAAGCTGACTTCTTCCAGCCTTCTCCAATGCCCAGTTCACAGCAAGAGAGCTTGGTTCTTTATCTTTTGTATCTGAACAACTCGTATTTGCAGCAGTGTAGATTCTGATTCACATTAAGCTAATATGGTTTCAGTGACATGATAGTGGTTTAAAAACAGGGAGGCAGAGTTGTATTGCTTATCGGGGACTCACAGAATGTTTGGAAATCACTTAAGGTTAGCAATGTGCATCTTTTTCACTAAGAGATGTTCCACCTTTTGGAGTTAATTTGCACCTTCCTTTTCAACATGTTTCTCTTACCTACTGATCAAAATATTTGCACTATCCATATAAACGCTCTTAAGTTTTTCCCCAGCGCCTTATTTCCTCGCTGGCTCCTTTGCTACAGTGTCAGGAGTGAACTTGTTTCATTGCTTGTTTCAGGTTATTTCTGGGATGATGCGTACAATCCCCGTAGAGCCTTGGTTAATTTTTCCCATAGGTGAAATGATTTTCTTGCTTGCTGTTGCATAATATGTTATTAGTTTCACTTTGGAAATTATTTTACTGCCTTTCACACATTGTATACAGTTGTTACCCTGCTGTTAGAGCTCACTCACTTTTAACAAAGCATGTGGCTCGCAAAGCATTCCTCAGAAATGTACGTGTAATGGCATTAAACTTCTCTAACACTTCTTTCACTCATGAGCTTCACTGCTTTGCTTTGGGCCCTTCACATGAGTGTTTTTATAGTCTGTGTGGGGCCAGTGGCCCACACAGTGTTTCTGTTGGCCTTGTAGATGTGTTCTGCGGATCACCACTTGGTGTAGCAATACATACAAGCATTTCTGTACCTTCGGCTAATATGTACAGAGAGTTGTTGTTGTTCTCCTGGCTATATGGAAAAATAGACAGCACTCTTGATTTCCATTGTCCTTCCTTAGCCCTGCCACATGGCAGACTTTGGGTTGTCTGTCTCTGCTGTTGTCCTTTTTTAATCCTCAGAGATCCTAAGGAGTGCAGTGGTTTGGGGGTGCATGCTTTGGTCTAGAGGATGCTTGGGGGTTTTCAGTCTTCCCTTTTCCTTGGCTCTTGGCAGACCTGTGGCTGGTTGAAGTCAAAGCAGCCAGATAAATGGCCACAGAAGTCCCTGGTTGCTAGTGATGACCTTGTTTGTACCAGCCCCATTCCTGCTGAGGAATATCTTTCCCCTGGAGGGAGTAACTGTGGCAATGAACTGGCAGTGGTTTGGATGATGGACAGCAGAGTCAGACACTGGAAAGTCTAGGCCCTTTTGGTAGAGGTCTTCTGTTGAGACTGACACCAGGATGCCAGTGCACAAAGTGGGCATGGTACCCTGGATGTGGAAAGCATCTGTGGAGGTGTTCATTGCATGGCTGGACAAAGCTGTGCACTTAGCACTAACACTGCTGATAGTATCGCTCCAGTTGTGGAGCTGGAATAGAGGCCACCAAAAGTGCTCTCCACCTGACATTTCTATGAATCAATGATGTTTGTTTTGTTGGAAAACCAAGCAGACATTCATTGTTGCAAATAGAACAGAAAAGCTGTGAAGTAAATAGAACCATGAAGAAAGAAATGAGATGGGGGAATGTACAGATGTTTTGCCGTAAATTCTAATGACAGATTTAAGCAGAAAAGAAAGAGACCAAAGACAGGTCTTTAAGCATCTTAAGGGAAATAAGTTGTTTATTGAAGTTAATGTTGAAGATTACAGAAGCATCTGTCAAAAGCTGCAGTGACAGACGTGTTAGTAAAACAATAGCCAGAGAGGTGAAGGAGGAACAGAAATGTGTTATAGCTGGGGCTGTTGTAGGCTGGAATGGGTGAAACACAATGTGAAGGTTGTAAAGCTTATTCTTTAATAGCTGTTTTCCAAAAGTGATGTCTTCCCTTCAGAGACCTTTGAAGACAAATCATTTTGGCTAAGGAGCCCTTGAAACCTCGCTGTACAATTGGCATAAAGACAAATCCCATTGCTGTGCCACTGTATTCCAGCTCCAGGGAGGCAGAGTCCTGCTCTGCAGCAGAGGGTGGTGACCTAAAGTGCAGGCAGGCTTGTGTGACAATGTGTAATACTACATGGGTCAGTGCCTATGAGCACTGATGATCTTCCAAGGACAGAGAACACTTCCTTGAGAGATACAGGCAAGAAGAGAGGAGCAAATATTCAACAATTAGGGGTAAGGGAGCAAGGAGAAAGAGTGCATTCTCCAGGATACATTCTTGATGTTATTATGGGTGTTGAGAAAGTCGTGTTTCTCTTCTCTTCCTCTATTTAGGCACTGATTTTGGTTAATGCATAGGAACCCCAGTGAGGGCAGGCTTCCCACAGCCCAGCCATGGGAGCTGCTGAGTAAATCCCGGGAGCATCGTGTGTATGACAGGAGCTGTTCAACAATGATCTTCCTCTGGTATGACAAGGATCCATTAACAGCAATTCTTGGGGTCCAGGAAGGGCAAAACAACAGGTGGAAGGGCTTCAAAAAGCAGCTGGAATGTGGCAGCCAATGTCACCCGAGCCTCATTTGCTCCAATAATGAGGCGCGCAGTGATACAAAACCAACATGGCATTTACAGTTATGGCATGATAAATGTTCTCCTGTGCTTCACAGCGGATCACATAGGTTTTATTCCTGTCCATGGAGATTAAAATAATTCAATACGAGGCTCTTTTTTGCTCACCCCAGTAATGGGCAGGAAGTCTTAGTCATTTGATGGACTGCATGAGTGAACCAAAGCCCCTGAAGTTGCTGTCATTTGCTCAGCTGTAGTGCAATGCTTGGCCGTAGCTATGGACACAGCATGGCAGAGCAAGGATCCACGTGCCCTGCGGGAAGCACGGGGCTTTCTGGTTTCTTTGAATGGAGAGATGATCTCCTGCTGGCCAGCTGGCAAGCACAGGAAACCATATGAGGTTCATATTCCCCAGTGGCCATGGGCAGGTGTATCGCTTCCAGGAGATGGCCTTGATTATTCCGTTGCAAGAACAACGAAATGAAAGTTATCCAAAAGCCAGGGTATGGGGAGTAATGTCTCAGTATCTGTCTTACAGCATGTCCTCCAAAGCTAATGCTTGGACCTGATGAAGGATGTCTGTGACCAGAGACTGACAGCTTTTCTGGGATTATTTCCACTAAGAGTTTGTGTCTATCACATTGTTTTATGAAGATACACTTGGAAAAGTAAATGGTTTAAAAGTTATCACGGACTTTGGAAGGAAAAGGCTTTGTGGAGGAGCAAGAAATAACCTCAGTATGCTGTGACTTAAAATAAGTCAGTTTAATTCAGTGACTGGCTGAGTCTTAAACCAGGCTACATTTAGGACCTGTGATGATAGTGAAAATGCACTCTTCTTGTGAGGGTACAGGGGACATACTGTTTCACAGGCTGCCTCAGGATGTTAGCATTTGATTCTGTTCCACCTGAGCTTCAAATGGCAAGTGTCTTTGCAGCAGGGAAGAATGGTATAAGAGGAATAAGAAGAAGAGGAATAAGCCCCCCAGAGTAGGTATTATGTGCAATGCTGCCTGCCTAGCACTGACAGTTGTGTGGAGAAGTGTGGCTTTCCATTTCCAGCAGTTAAGAAAGCACCATTAAAGAACAAAATTAACTCCCATGTCTGGAGCTAAATTAGCCGATTTATCAGACTGATCCACAAAATCATCCAGTGCCAGTGGATCCATTTACCCCATTTGTTGTGTCTAAGTTTCTGGGACACGATGATCGTAACCACAAACAGAATAGAAGAGGAACAAGTCTGTATTGAATTCAGAGCTGGGGCAAAAACAAGCGAGCACAAAATATCTGCGGTTTGACGTAGCAAAGGACAGTCTTTGCTCGGGGATGTTCAAGTTGAGCATATTGATTTCTGAAGCAATTAACACATGGTTCTTCATGATCCATTTAACCTTTCTGCCAATGTATGTTCAGGCAATGACAGTCCAAAATCAGGTCTGCTCCTGCTTTTACTGTGGTGGAGACTTGAGAGAAGAGAAGAGTTATTATACCAATTTCAGACAGCACAGCTAATGTAATAAGCATCCTATAAAAAGTGAATTTCTGTATTTTAGAAGGAATTGAAGGGAAAGTTGCTGAACTGAAATGTGAAAGTGAGCTATGGCCAGGGAAAACAGCTGGTGTATGAAACTGATTGTTCTATCATTTTGAAAAGATCTGAGAAGAAGATCAGTTAGAGGAATTTAATCCTTGAAATGTAAAGCTGTCTTCAGTATGGGACAGGCTTGGAAACCCAAGAGAAAAGGACAGTGAGAGATTTATCCTAAAGTACACGATCATGTGATACACGGTTGTGATCAGGGGGTCAATGCTCTACAATACTGAAAAATGTGGCTTATTTAAGAGTAATATGCTCTTCCATTGGCCAGGCCTTATCGAAAATTCAGTGAAGTAAATGGAATTCTTTGTCTTATTGGGCCCTTTTAAATGTTTTGGGGAGAGTTATCTGAGCTTTATATAGAGAGATGAACAAAGGAGTGAAGTCATTTTAAGGTATTTGTTCTGTTCAGTGTGTGTCTATAGGTTTTTGTAACATACTATGGTGCAAATAAAATGACAGACATAATTTACACAGAAAGGAGATGTGACATCTGTGAAAGGCTCTGTAACCAGAAAGACAAAGTTGAAAAAACAGTAGCTTATACTATTTAAAGCAATATTGGTAATTACTTTCTCCTGTGGCATGGGAGAAAGCAGACTGTGAAGTACAAGGTCATCCTCCTCCTGTTTCTTATGTACATCAGCAATCATCTTCCAGCAGAGAGACTGTAAGATGTAGCTGGGTCCTGCCCTCCAAACAGACTCATATTCAGGCTCCTTTCAGTCCTTAGCTTTGACTTTTTCTTAGGCAGTCGCTGTTGCAATGGGGAAAGAAAAACAGGAGCAAATACTCTTACTTTCCATGGCTGTTTTTCCTTTCAGCCAGCTATAGGCTGCGAGTAACCTCGTGTATGAACCAAGAAAAGGAAGGGAGAGAGGTTAGGGAAGGAGGAGAAATAGCACAGTGAGTCACCCTGTCCACTATCTGAAGATCTATATTCTGCTCCCGTCTTAAATATAGAACTGATTTCATTCAATTATTAACTCTTGCCAACTAAACATTTGGTATGAAGGGGGCTCTTGGATGCTGATTCATAATGATGGTTCTCTAAAGGAAAACTGGAGCAATCATGTATAATCTCTGCAATAAATCTTGACTAAAGCAGAAGATGCGTATTTTAAAATGCTTTTATTCAGTGCCTGTCACTTCTGTGTCTGTTAAGCTGTGAGCAACAATAATGACAACTGACAGCTGCTTTTCCACAGAGATTGTCTTGTGGGCTCCAGATCCCACTCAAGTGGCAGGTTTTAAAGCATAACAGGGTTTTCCTTTAGTTTGTAGAAACTTCCTAGCATCCAAATAATCTAATAGTGGTTTAATATTACATGTTTGGAGGCTTACTCTGTGCAACTGCTCCTGCTAGGTCACCATACTGACAGACTACCTATGATTTCAAATGGTATCCCACCTAGGTAAAGGGGTAATAACCTCACCTTGAAATCAAATAGAGGTAAACCAATACCTGATTTTCATTCCAATGTGGTAAATTAGCTGATCTCAATGCATCAGTGAGCAGAATCACCTAGTCACTGTAGGATCAGCCTTGCAAGGTTGCCACGCTGTGAAATGTTTCATTACCTGTGTGCTGAGGTGTTGAGGATGATGCTATGTCAGTAAGGTGATGAAAGAAAGTCAGGGAGACTTTGCTTTAGTGGTTTATGCTTCTCCACCATGAGATACTTCGATAGGAACAGTATGAGGGTGGCATCAGAAGTTTTAGGATGGGGAAAGGTGCTGGGGAAGCCACTATCATCTTATGAGCAAACTAATGCGGGGACGTGAATTTGAATACCAATAGGTAGGTTAGTGGGTTAAAGAAGAACTTCAAGAATCTGGGTTGCCCTAAATTGTCATGGGAAGAGTTTTGAAGCTCCAGGAAATTCCCATACTTATTTAGGATCTGAAACCTAGGTGGGAGTAAATAGTGGAAAATACAAGCATGGCTTGGCATCTCTCCATCTTGCATCTGTGATGGTGGTTGAAGGTAGATACTAATTTAATGCTCTACGTCCAGGCTGATCGAGTTCTTCGTTGCAGGGGCCTTTAGATGCTGAAATCAGTAATCAAACAGTACATCCTGCACTGTGGAAAGATAAGGCTGTGTTTTGAAAGGTGTGTGTTGCTCTGTTCCCTTTACCTTGGACAGGCCAATGATAGGTGTTCCATCTGGGGTTTCAACAATTACTAGCATTTGTTTCACCTTGATTGCAAATCTCCACTGACAAGTGCAACTGTTTCCTTTTGTGGAGAACCTGCGTAATATTTCCAAGATCAACTTTCTCTGTCTTTGTAAGGAGCTAAATACCATTCAGAAGGGGAGGAAAGCTCTCCCCTGAAGTTGTGTGAACTTTACTGTGTGGATGGCTGGGTCAGTCCAGGCTCCTTACTCGTAATCGTTTGAGTTTAGCCTTATTTGCTGGTTTGGATTTGTTACTGCTGTGCTGGAGTGGTGATGCAGCAGGCCATAGTCCAGAGGAGATCCCCAGACTCCTCGCTTCTCATGGCTCATCACTTCCTGCAGCTTAAGCCAGGTATGAGCAAAAGCTGTGGTAATATTTGAATCCTAAGGTCTGAAAGGGGTTGCCTCAGATTTAGAGGTGTCCATCCCTTGAACCAAATGCAGAAAGAGGCAGGCATTGGAGGAGCTCTGGAGGTCACTTTCCTGGCTGTTTACCTGCCTTGTGCTCGCTGAGGTGCTTTTGCCATCAGGGACTGTGACTGAAAGTGGGAAAGCTGCTTTGCGTTCAGACCCTGTCATTCCAATGCATTCCTGTTGTGGGAGAAGAGAGCCCAAAGCCTTCTGGAAGATGGAGTGGTGCAGCATGTGTGGTCAACCTGCCACTGACTCTCAAGTGCTGTGAAGGAAGGGGCTTTGCTTTCTCCCTCTAATGCTGTTCTGGTTAAGTGGGATAGATCCCCACTGGAAGACAAGGGAAGAAAGCAAGTGAATGGAAATGGGTACAGCCAGGAATTCTCAGACCTCAGATGAATGCCCAGACCAACCTGAGGCTGGGGGTGGTGGGAGTGGAGGATTGCCATGCTCCAGAAGGAAGGCTTTAAATCTGTTCCCCAAACTCAGTCAGACAAGGAAGAGATGGTTGGTGTTTATTTATGTTTTTACCCCACTAATTTGAGGACAAGACTTCACCTGAATCCAGTCTGTCTTGCAAATGTAGCAGACTCTATTTCTCAAAAGCCATTCTGAGTAAGTGCGTGAGAGAAGGGAGCTTATTGGCATTCATACTGTTAGTTACTCAAATGCAGATTTATGTAGAAAAGCAATTATGCATTGATTACATTGCGCATCGGTGAAAAGCAGGTGAGCATCTCCTCACCTAACCAGTAGCACTGACTTATCAAGCATGTCTTGGTAAGTTAATTTAGACAATGACTATAGAAAACTACTGTCATTTGCACTGCAACTGCCTGTTATAAAACAGTATTCACAGGGAGAGAGGTGAAGGCAGAAGTAATTTGATCTTTGCAAGCATCTGTTTGGACGATTATTGCTGATTAAATTTATTAACAACCACTGGGGAGCACACAACTCACACATCAGATTTACCTTGCGTAGGATGAGCGCTGTAGCAAATATGCGTCTGAACTTGGAGCAGGAAAATGAAACCCCATAAATCAGGGTTCCATTTGTTTCTTAGGGTTCACAATGAGTTCTCAACAAACTGTTAAGGCACTGGGTTTTTCTTTTTTAACAAGGGAGGCAGAGAACACAGTTTCAACTCAGAAATTTCACAGCCTGCACTTGGTTTTTGTAACGTGTTGTGCTTGTACACAGGGAGGAGCTGGAGACAGGAAAACTACTGACCCTGGAGAGGGTAATGATGAACTGTGAATGGTCAGTGCAGTCTGATTCATCTACAGCATTTATGTCTATCTATGGGAAGATCTGAGGACATCAAATGCTACACTCACCCAATAATGCCAGTTATTTGTTAAGGAGCAGATTCGTCACCATCATTATGATTAGTGCTACATTAGAAAAGCAACCTCCCAGATGAGATCAGGGTTTCATTGTCAAGATGAAGCATGTATCACTGACCTGCCCAAGGTGAAAAGGACAGAGTAACTTACATTTTTCAAATTGCAGCCATATTTTTCTACACTCTTGGTACAAATGCACAGTAAATCCTTGCCTGCTCAGACAGGCTTGAACCAGCTCTAGTTATACATATGCGCCTATAAAGATCAGTTATGTGTGTATCCCTTGCTGTTGCAAGGTCAGTTATGTGTGTATTCTCTGCCATTCCTGGCCAGCAAAGTTACTGGCAAAGCTCTCCAATTATGCCATACAAGTTACACAAATATAAGTCCTGCTTCATGTAGACACTCTTACCTCAATGCCAAGTCCAAAGAGGAAGACTGAATAGATCAAGTGGAATGGTAGAGGTGCAAAGAGTGGTTTTCTTCAGGCCAGGCAGTGGCTGCGGGATGCAGCAAGGACCTCCTTCAGTACCGCAATACCTCGAGACACACAACCTGTCATTCACAGGCATGATTTCTTTCTCTGGTGCTTCAGGGATGGGTCAAAGGAGCAGCACTGTGACACCTCCAAGGGCTGTGATGAAGAGGAAGCCTGGAGCTTGCTGCTTCCTTTGTGGCATCGCAAGGCATGCCTGGCATTCAGCAGGTGCTTGGTGTATGCCACTCACCCTGTGAACATGAAGAGAATATTCTTTGTGCCATAGGGAAGTAAGGGGGATAACAGCACTAATACAGCCGATCCCTGGTTTTCCAGCCTGCATGCTTTCCTTTGTATTTGGCCTTTACTGACTGGAATCGTTCACAAGGATGCTTTGGTTTGGCTTGTAATCTCCCCTGTTAATGGCATTTTTAAGAGATTTGTTAAACGGAACAAGGTTGCCTGCTGCTTGTGCCATGCTTTGTTCTTTCTCTTTTTTTCCTTTACTTCTTAAGGCTCTGTGTCATGCCAGTTTCTTATTGTTCTCGAAGTTGTTTGGTGAAGGCTTAGAGATGTTGCTGGCTGTTTAGCTGCTTGGTTATGTTATTGTCCCATGTCTCAGTTTCCAAATTATCACTGGATTGTGTGGCACCTCTCACATGTTCACAATGTTTGCAAAGAAACCAGAAATTGGATATCCAAACTCCAAAGTGGCTTATCTTGAGTGCTTAGGCAATGTGAACATGGGCACTTTGATTACCTCATCCACTTTTAAAAGAAGCTGAGATCCCAGCCTCTGTCAGTCCTGCATCTGCCTCCTGGAACTGGCCCAGGGTCTCTCTGCCTCCCTTCTGCCCATGGAGCTATGGTACCCAGAGCTGTACCATGCGTGTGTCTTCCACAGCATCTGGGGCCAAAAGGGGTTTTCAGTAGTGTTTTGAGAGGGGATAGGACCAGAGACACTATGTTCCCATCTTTGTTAGTTCTTCTATAGAGTGACATTATGAAACGGATGAGTGGCAAATGCTCACATGATAAACTGATAAATAAGGGCCCAAATCATCCTTCTCCCATTTCCACTGGGAAAGGCTTGAAGGCTGGTTTTGTAAGAGAGGCAGGGCATTCCCTAGCTACCCTGGTAGAGAAGACACCTGGAGCTGTGCCCTTCCTTATGGATGACATCAGCCTGAGTGTTCGCTCCAGGAAAGTAATGCATTTATATGACATACTGAGGAAAGCGAAATGTGCTCCCTGCAGGCAACCTCGTGCTGTAAAACCTGGGAGAACTCAAATGCTTTTCCTGCCTGGCAGTAAATGATACACTGCAGTCATTTTCCACAGTGAGGAAATTGTTAACCTGGCAGAGCCATCACTGATGTTAGCAAGCGTGAAGTTATTCTCCGTATGCATGTACTCGGTTAGCATGTCCCCTAATTTATTATCTGCTAGGGTAAGCTAGTCAAATTACAAGGGCATCATGATGAAAGCAGCAGCATCATCAGCTAGGTTATGTGTCCTTGGTCCTGCAACCAAGTTCAAGCTAACAAGGAGCTCAGGCTGAGCTGCATATTCTGGCTCTATATACGTGTGGCTGGCTTAACTGCCTAATAACCAGACTGCTGCTTTATGTGTGCTGCAAGTCTGCTCAGGGCTGCTCCTGCAGCCTTTCGATGCCTGTTTCAGCACTGCCAGCCACCATAAGTGTCCCTGTGGAGTCCTGCATTTGTGCTTTCCTTCATTAATCTCATAGTCTTCCGAAGGAAACACTGTGTTCATTTGTTTGCTTGCTTTTTCTGAGACAAACAATACCCTTCTCCTCCAAATACAACAAATATGCCTCTTCTCCTGTAACCCTAAATCCACCCCTAAACTCCCTCCTTTCAAATCAGAGGGAGAATAAGCTGCCTTGGGAAGTAGTTTGAATGAGGATTTCAGACTGGCCCATGAAAGACATGGAAGAATCCTCAAATCAGGACTGGAATGAGGTCTTTGTTTCTCCTATGTGACTGAAGTTTAGTTGTAGAGTTCTGCCCTAAGTCCTGGTCTGCCCCTCCAGGGTGGTATCAGCCTGGTAAGTGCAAATAATAAGTCCTGTGCAGGAACCAGGAATACTTGGTTTCTATCAGAGGGAAAGTGACAGCATTCCATTGCTCAGATCCCACTGACTTGCAGGGAAGTTGTGCATTTGATGCAGCAGAGCCTGTAACTTCTCACTCACACACATGAGCCCAGGTGGCTGAGGTGAAGCCTATGAAGATGTCGATGGCAAAAGATTTGTTAAAGTATCACATGGCAAGTGTGTATTATGTGTCCTGCTGTTCTGCTGGTGAAGGATCCAGAAGATAAAGTCCTGAGGGATCAGTTACTGTATGTGTAACCCTTCTGCCAAGCCATGACTGGCAGCAACAGGAGCCAGATTCAGATTTTACCCCATCCAAAGACCCTGTACTCAGGGGACTGATTTCCTGGCACAAACAATTGCCTGGAGAAGCAGAATTTTGTAAAGGCAGAGGGAACAGGAGAGTGCCCAAATATATTCTTTTTTCCTAAAGAATGTCTTAATTATAAGGTTTAAACCAAACCGCTCCTCCCCCTGCTTCCTCCCACCAGCTGTCTCATTCCTGTGCCCTTGTTCTGGAGGGATTTGGAGTTTTCTCTCTTTCCCTGCACCTTGGAAAAGTTGGATGAAGAAAATGGAGCTGACCAGCTCAGGCTTCCCTACACTAACTGCAGACTGATCTCTACTCCATAGAATCATAGAATGGTTTGGGTTGGAAAGGACCTTAAGATCCTGTAGTTCCAACCCCCCACCATGGACAAGGCTCTTTGTTTAAAAAAACCCCAACCCCAAATGCAGTAAACCCCCAAAAATGTACACAAAATAAATGTCTTACAGGGCTTTGATTTATTTTCCTCCCTCCTGAAATTGAGAGGCTGCTTTTTCTCTAGTCAGTTGGGTTGAACATTGCCCACCACAGAGAGGCAGCCTCTGCCCTGTGGTGAAGGTGATTGCAAGCACCCATACAAACTCCATAGTAGATGGCAGATGCAGAGGCCTCCAAGCAAAAAGATGCAGAGGATGGTGGCAGAAACAAAAGCAAAGGTGGTGCCCTTCAGGAAGAAGGCTTTGCTAAGCTTTGTTCTCTGTGCTTTAAGAGAGAGAAGTCAGGATAAGATGCAGAAACAGCTCTGAAACACTTATAGTAAGAAACCAAGAAAAAGCCTAAAAGTAGCTTTTGGCAGCAGATTCCCTCTGGTGTCTGGAGAAGCAGGACATTGCATCTTGTCCACAGGTTCTTCAAAGGTTTTGCTGCTTTCAGTTTGTCTTCATGCCTGGGATGACTTTAATGGTGTTGGCATGCAGACAGAGAATGTGTTCTCCTGGTGTTTAAAACAGTCCCAAAGGCTGGGGTGGAAAGGAAGAGAGATGCAGGGAGGCAGAGAGAGAGTAAGGTGAGGCTGTGAGAGCAGAGCTCAGCTGAGCTGAGATTAAGCAGAAGAGAAAGGGGAGTTGAATGGGGAGGGGAGAAAGGGAGAGAGGAAAAAATGGGGAGATGTAAGGAGGTGCGGGGCTGTCTTTTGTGGGTGCTTTTTTGGGTCCCCAAGTCCATCCCAGTGATGAGCACAGCTGATTTTGTTGGCTCAGCATCAGTAGCAGGTGCCGAGTCAGGCCTCAGCTTCCTTTTTCCTATTTGTGGTACTGATCATTTGGGACAGTTTTAAAGGCAAGCAGTTCTTGAATTCATACGTTTTATTGTCCTTTTTCATCTTTCAGAGACTAAGGAAAACATAGTCTGGGAAATGAGCTTACCTAAAATCAGCCTTTGATTGCTCCCTGCGTGACTGTGCTGTGAGTTCCTGCGTCAGGTGCTCGGTGATACCTCCTGACTGTGTGAGGTCGAGTTTGGTGGCAGTGCTTTGGCTGGGTCAGGGATGTAACCCTGCAGGTATTTAACATTCTCAAAGCTTGATGAACACTGAAGGGAAAACTGAGGTGCTTTAGCTCACTTCTCATGCATCAAATGTGTGTAAACATGCAGTGAATGCACAACGAAGAATAGTATCAGTGATGTAACACTGAGGCATTGGGTTCAGTGACTCTCCAGTGTTATTCAACACATCTTCCTCAGCAGAGTGATGTTACTGAAATGGGATTTTATTAAAAGTCAGCAGCTCAGTGTATTGTTCAGCAGTCAGAGCAACATCTCCATTTCTTTTCCAATGCCGTGGTGCTGAAAACACATCCCATTTCAAAAGCAAATGTTTAACTACAAATGTAATCTGTGAGAAAATAATTCTCTCTTTATTTTTTGTGCCTTTCTGAAATCTGCTCAAAGCGTGCACATTAGCAGAGCACCCTTTCTTGCAGGGATTTGAGTCTTTCTCTTTCAAAGGAGCTGCATAACAAAGTTGTTGGAGTGATTTCTCCCCAGCTGTTCTACTGAGTGGTTTCTAATTACCCTCAGCATTTGAAAGGTGAATGGTACTCTTATATAATCAACATTAATAATTCAGCTTAGCCCAAGAAAGCTTATTGCAGCTAGCCCTTTGATGCCAGAAAACCTCTACTAAAACATTCATTCTCAATTTAATTCATAAGCTCCTAACAAAGCCAGTCCAGGCAAAATCCTTTAACTTGGCTCCTGCAGTTAAAAATGTAGCTGAAATGATTTCAACTGGTAAACAGGTATTGTGAATTTTAGGAGAAATTTACTTTTCAGGTATGTTTCTGGTCCTCAGGATTGTCTTTTTTCTTGAGTGAATAGAAGATTCCCTAAAAATTAGGTGTATGCAAACATACCTTCTTCTTCCTTTCTTTCTGATGCCTTCTTTCCCTCTAACTGCCGTCTGTGGTGGCAGCGATGCTGTGTGAAGTGGTCAGCATAAATGGAGGCGAACAGCCATGATGTTCCTTGTAACACAAGTGTGAAGGGCCACACGAGATTTCCAGAGTCACTTTCCATCACATTGAGCCACCGCAACCTACTGTTAGAGAGTCAACACAGTTACTGGAAGATAGTGATCTTGTGCTGGTTTATTAATGGTAGTAACAGGAAGAACACAGACAGTTTTGCCAGTTTTAACAGTCCTGACTATCAAAACTGCCATGTAGGGGAACTCCAAAAACCCAGAAATATTTTACTAGCCTCAACAATTTTATGATAGAGACGACTTGTCATAGGAATGAGTTTTATCAGGTCTGATGGTGACATGCAGATATGTAGGTGTTTACCTCAGCACGGTCCATGCGATCTGGTATGAACAGAGATCCTCCAAGAGCAGTTATTTCTTTGACACCACTGTGCTTTCTAAAAGCAGCTACCAGAGGCCCAGATGAATGGATTTCTGTCGTCACATGTCCCAGTTTTCCTGTTTTAATGTTATTTCCTTCTATCGTGGCTCATTTCAAAGGGACGAAGGTGGGCATTTGTCTTCTGAGGGCAAAAGAGGGCGCTGGTGATGTGGCAGCAAGGTGGAGGTACAGCATGAGGCTGGTAAGCTGGAGTCTTTCAAGATCCAACTGCCCGTTTGCAACTGGGCCCATATGTCTGGCATACCCGTGTCTTAGAGATTCTCACTGCCTGAAGAAAGAGAAGTAGCTCATTTCTTTCATTCTGTCCTGTGTGATGGTGACTGAGAGTTCAAAAGTTGGGAGAGCCAAGGATATATTTACTGTTTGAGCACCTGCAAAAATACTCCAATGCCAACCTAAACAAAAGAAAGCCATCACGTGGAACATTTCTAAAGGGAAAACGAAAAAGGTGCCTCTGCTTGAAATACCTAATGTGTTTTGAGGGAGTGCCATCAATTCTTGAAGGTATCATAAAGCTCAGATCGCCTTATCTGTGGAAAATGAGAGTTCTGGTTAACATTCCTTCACACTTTCCATTTCAGGACTCAGAATAACGTATACTCTCCTAGTAGTTGAGAGAAGGAATTTCTAATAGGTAGAAACACCCTCTCTGCATTTTTCAGCTTTTCCATCTCTGGATAGGCATTGTATTTGCAAACCCTGTAGGTGCCTCAGAAATATCACTGAGTGTAAGTGCTTTGATGCATCAGGATGTGAGATGCTGCAGAACAAAATGCTTTGATTTTTATCTTTCTCATTCGTGTAATATATCCGTGAGTGTTCTTGCTTCTGTGTAAGCGCATTTCTTGGAGTCTGTCAGAGCTTAAAGTAAGGGAGTGTTTCTTTCAGACTGATGGTTTGCCTGCCTTCAGAAATTTGTGACTGCAAGTCTCAGGATTGAAAAGCATTTGACTGATTTTGAGGAAATGGTACTTTTATCCAAAGAGGGAAAGTTATCTGTGCAAATGATCACTGTAGAGATAAAAATGAGAACAGACAACTGATGCTTGGGTTTCCAGCTAAGGTAAACCTGCATGGCTTGGGACAGACCAGGCACTCCTGGAGTCCATGGGTTGGAGACCCATCTTTTGCAGACTGCTTAATGCCCCATGTTCAGTGCTGCCCATCTCCTCCATGTGTTCTATACTGTCATGTTTTAATTCTCTGATAGGTTTTGAAGTGGGACAGTTGGCTAACTGAACCATTTACCTCATCTGCTTGGAAGTGGCTGTTTGTGTTGTCCCTAGCAAGATGGAAACCAGATGAGAAAAGGCTGGAGCTAGAGCCTCCACCCCACTGGTGGCTGGCACTGCTCTCCCTGCCCCAGCAGAGAGCTGCTGACATAGCCAGGGTGGGATGGTCTTGTACAGCTTTTCATAGCTCATGTCGCAGGGAAGGAAGGCCCTGGGGTTGTTTTGAGACAAGGGAATCCTGTTTCAAAGGGAGTCTTCAGACAATGAGACTCATTTGGCCCAGCTACTTCTTTTTATTGCAGCAGTTGTTATGAAGTTTTTGAGAGTAGCAGCCCAGGTATTAAATATTGGTGTGATATTTTGGCTTTTAAAGGAGTCTAGAAAACTTCTTTGGAACAAAATGTTTATTATAGGCTATGTAATGGAGTTCATTTCCTGTTTGTCTATTCAGCATTATGCTTCATTAGCTGTAGGCTTGTCACATGATGATGTGTAATCAATCAATCTTGCCATTTGTGGATATTCTGCACATGAAGCCAGATCTCTTTGTTTTAATGCCTGGTATGCATTTTTCAGTACAGCACTGAACCATAGATAAGACCAGTTGTTAGTCTCTGAGATGTCTGTCCGATCAGGAAACCATGTGAAGGAAACAAACTACCTTCTTAATTAGGAGGCTGTGGCCGCTCCTGATTTGAATGACTAAATACCCTTTTTCTCTCAAGTTAATATGTTATTACTTGCATGAGAAGTCTGATTGTTGTCAGGGGGAATTACTAGTTAGTGCTGTGTGGGAGGACCCAGCAGAAAAACCTGTGGTTATCTTTGGTTGCCATTGTCAAGGAATAGTCTTTATGGAGGTTGGGTGGCCTTGAGGGCTGCCATGTGGGAAGGGAGCAGTGTGGTTTGGAGCCCTGTTGATGGTGCTGGTGAAGCCTTGGGATCCGCAAATCTACTGCACATGTGGACGGATAGCGTTGTAAGCCCTTTTTTACCAATAAAGTATAAATCATTCCTTATAGCTACTTCTTGCAAGTGATTTCACAAGGATGCTGGAGAGGGACTCTTCATCAGTGACTGTAGTGATAGGACAAGGGGGAATGGATTTAAACTGAAACAGGGGAAGTTCCTGTTAGATATAAGGAAGAAGTTCTTCACTGTGAGGGTGGTGAGGCACTGGTACAGGGTGCCCAGAGAGGTGGTTGGAAAATATGAGTGTGGATCAGGAAGGAAGCTGTTGAGCTCCCTGCTACGGTCAAATCTGAAGGTCATTGTTAGCTCTGCATGAACACGAGCTGCTCTGGAGCCTGTGCTTCCTACCAGTTCTTACTGGCCAAGAGCAGCTGTGAATAGACAGAAAATGACACAGTGCCTCAGTCAGTACCCCAGCTATATGGGTAGTCAGTCATCAGCTCAGAGAGAGCTGCTCCTCTTCTTCCATGTAGCCGCATTCTTAGCAATCTTGTGACTTCCTCTTTGTGCATATAACAGTTAATGATATTGTTAAATCCAACTGGAGGTGCATTGAGTCCTCACTACTCAAGGGTCATATGATGTTGAGCAAAATGCCAGCAATTTTGATGCTGGAGAATGGGGCTATGAAATGCAGTGTTACCATCTGAAGCACATAGCCGCACTACTTTGTTTTCTGTCTGTGTCAATGTACACGTGACCTCTTTTGATTCTGAAGTGTAGCTGAACAGAGAAATTAATTTGCTGCTATTTGAATTTCAGTCATGCCTACGGAGAAAGAGTCTTTTTGTGATGAACCTGTAAGCAGCCACTATCTAAAACATACAATGGTGAAGTTGAGTGGGATCAGGTAGATAGATGGAGTTGCTCAAAGTCATAGGAAAGAAGTAAGATAAGAAAGGTTTCTTGAGTTTCAATATCTGCTAGGCCATTGTGCCTCCTTAACGTGAGTCACCTTTTCTGCAACCGAGTCATAAGCTCTCTTAGTCTGTGAGGACAAGCTCCAAATGGGATGGCAAGGACTTAAGCAGGGGTCTCACACATCCCATCCAGCTGCCCTTGTGACACACTGGTCCTTGTTTCCCTTAGCCAAGTAGCATCCAGTTTAGCCGTGCTCCAGCCATTTAGTGCATGTGTACCACACTGGTGAGCATAACACAGGGATATCTCTTATATGTAGGAAAGAAGGGAACACACAGGGCTGCGTGGAGACCTCATAGCAGCCTTCCAGTATCTGAAGGGGGCCTATAGGGATGCTGGGGAGGGACTCTTCATT
>JAOEHY010028674.1:0-29858 GCA_025447955.1 Psilopsiagon aurifrons | reverse complement strand
GGTGTCCCTGCCCATGGCAGGGGGGTTGGAACTAGATGATCTTAAGGTCCTTTCCAACCCTAACTATTCTATGATTCGATGACTGATCTGGTTTAGAGATACAAGCTAGATTTGAGAGGGAATTAGAAATAAACAGGAAAGAGTAAAACATTTTGGTTAGGAAAAAATATTTTTATTATCTTATGTATCTTTTTTGATTAAAGGTAGTGCTCTGTTGAGGTATATTTACCAAACAAAAAAAAAGTTTTGGAAGTGCTGCATGTGGGGGACGATAAAACAAATTCAATCACAATTGATTCAATTGTGGACATATATGGACAAAATTTTAACTTGATTTGTACTTACATTAATATTTTGGATGAGATTCATGAAAACATTGCTTTTTTTTTGTAGGTGAAAAAAGCTTTCTGGTTCTGCCAGGGAATAAAGAAGGATTAGAAAAAGAATATGCAGTTGGAAATAATGATGTGCAAGAGTGCAATAACATACTCAGTTGCAATGTCTACAGCAGTGGAGTAAAATAGAGTCTTCCTCTTACGTCACTGACAAACTTTTTCTGGCCTTTAAACCTATGGAATATGTGTGTAGTGCACATATGCTGTGTTTTCCACCACCAGAAATCACAGTTGTTCAAAGAATTAAAACCAATTTCAGTGTGAGAAACAAGGACTTTTGATCTAACTGGAAAATATCTATGCCTTTTTCAGTTTTTATCAAAGTGCAGATGAATTACCTGAAACTGATTTTAAAAAATGTTAGGGTGAAGAAGAGACAGGCATGATTATTTCTGTGTAGATGATGTGGCTGTACAGTGGTGCTTACTTTAGATGCTGCTCTAGCAAGTGCATTGGGATAAATGCCGTCATTTTGATATAATTTTTTCTTTGATTTTCTTTATTGTGGGCACTGACCATTTAAAGGCAATTACAAACAAGTTCATGCTTAAGTTATCAAAAGAGGAAAGGAGTTAAATATTCCCTGCAGATACTTGTCAGGAACATTGTCATCCATGTGCATATTATCATGACCATCCTGATTGCTGTGTTCTAGAGTAGTAGAAATGAAGGAGGTGTTTCTTCATGCAGCAGTTAATAGATCTGCGAATCTTATTGTTAGAGGTGATGCAGATGGAGGAAAACTTTGTGGGTTGAAGAAGATACTTGAAGTGTCCCTTGGTCAGTGTGAGCAGGGCTAAAAGCCACTTTTGGGCTGGGCAGCGCTGTGTCTCTGCAGTGAAAAGTCAACCAAATAATGTGTCGCATGAATAACAGGGATGGAGAAACAGAGTGGAGGGGAAATAGAAAATGGAAACTTATGAATACCCAAAATAAATGTGGGTAAATACCTAGTTAATGTGACCATGGTTGAGGAAAATAGAATGCCACTGGTTAAAATTAAGGTGCTGGAAAGTCAAGGTGTAATCAAGTCCCTGACTGATTGGCTCCTTTTTCTTAATTTTATTGTTTCCCTAGAAGAGTGTGTAGTGCAGGAAACACTAGAGCTGGCTATATCAGCTGAGCATCCAAACTTCTTTAGAAAAACAGCATAGGAGGGCTTGTAAATAGGGAAAAATTTCTAAAAATATGGATATAGGCTGTAGAAAAAAGATGAATGTATTAATGTATGGAAATGATGGTATCTCTGTCCCTTGCAAAATGAAGATGTCGTAATGAGCATAAGGAAAAGGGTCAGCATCCATGTGACTGGGACTTTGAATGAGTTAATCATTATGTGTGCTGGTGAGGAGGGGGAAGAGGGGGTGTGTCAAAGGACATGGATGAACGAATGTCATGACACACCAAAAAAATCTTCATCTGTGCAAAGGTTGCTGAGTTTGGGTCCCTGCAGACTTATTCTATGACTTGGCTGCATTTAACAGGCAAAAAAATAAGACTTTGATTAAGAATAGCAGGATTTGTGTTGAGAATCTCCTCTGAATGCCAATTTTCCTTTTCTAGTTTACTTGGGCTCCTTGCTGGTGGTGGGTAAACTGTGCTTTGAACCATTGGCATCAGTGGGAAATGGAGGTTGATTCACCCTTCAACAAACCCACTAGTTAAGCAAGGGAATTCTTCTTGGTCTTATGGCAGAGGCAGATGTGGGCTTAGGCTGATGCTGCTGGGCAGAAGCGGAGAGCAGCTGTGGGACAGCACCTCTGCCTTTGACTTAGGCAGCTTGGCATGTATGAAAGCTCTGCTCTGTGTAAAGGGCAGAGGCTATTTAATGGCAATGATGAAACAATGATTAAAACCATTGTAAACGAAGAAGTACCTTAAACCCTGGATGTGAATATTTTCGTGTACGACTAGGGAGATCATTCAGTGATGGAATTTTGCTTTCTTTATGTGCATCTCTAAAATAAATTGCACTTGTGTTTTGCTTATTGTAGGAATAGTTTATTTAGAAATAGCTTAATATTTCTACCATGATAAGCCTTGGTAAAGTGTATTAAAGGTTAGTTTGGAAATTTTTTGAGACTTGTTCATAAGTCTTGGGATCTCTTGCTGCTTCATACCTCATTCCTGGGCTGCAGAGGACTTACAAGGTCTCGTGGTCATTGGCACTGTTGGGTTTGCTGTGCCTCCAGTTCAGCAAGGAATACTTTCTTGTACCTGGTGAGCCATATCTTCTACCAAGGCTTTGGCTAAGTTCACTCTTGGCTTTTAAAACCTTAGTTTTTCTCCCAGAAAATTCCTGTAATGAACCCATGTGAAGCCATTTCCATAAATTCCAACTGCTCAGCATGGCAAGAGCTTCCAGTCTTTTCACAGTGGGACCTGTTCAGTGTTTGCAGTGGGTACAGCCAATGACTAATGCTAACCTTCTGCTTGTAGAGGGCTTCTATCAGATACAGTTTGTAATCATGGAATTGTATTCTCTCTTTAACTGATTTTAATGAAATTTATTTTTAAATCTCTCTAAGAAGTAGCTTGTATTTACACTGAAAATTCCGATGGCTTCAGAGGAATCTTTCTGGAGGCTTTCCACAGGGAGACAGATTTCTCTAGAGAGAGTAGGAGTTTATTATTACCTAATTTACAATCAGAAGTATGGCTGCCCTTTTCTCTGTGCTTATTTCTTAGATCACAAACATGGGATCTGGGTTGGTTTTTACTTTCCAGAGCAGATTTTAAAATCCACTGAAGCTAGGTGAAAGCACCCAGCTGGAGAATTACATCTGTGGCCATCTGATACGGAAGCATGTGGATATATATGTATTAATGTAAATCTCCACAAGAATCCCAAAGGATACTGAGAATGGTAGGAGTTTGGGGTTGTAAAGAGAGATTTTCTCAGCTGCTAACACAGCAGAGTACCCTTTCATGCTGTTGTGGAGCCAGCTGGAGAAGCTGTAGACTGCTTATTAGCTATCCTATCTGTTCAACAGCATCCCGGCAATGAAGAAGCAAAAGCCATTGCTAGAGGCTGTATTTTCAAGTGCAGTGTGTCTATTGTGATAATTTTTTTTAATGTATCCTCCAAAAGAGTTTTGTAGTTGCCTGGCTTTTGTCTACCTCTCAGGTAGCATCATCTTTCACAACTTATTACACTGTCCCCCTATTTTAGGCATTTATCATTAATAAACACCTCTCAGCCAGATCAGTGTGTAGAGAAAGCCACTCCAGCAATGATGTGGTTGGCTTCAGGGCATATGGCAAAGGCAATGTCATGCAATGGTTTTCAGCAGAACAGAAAAAAATCACTGAAATGCTGCTTTGAGCTCTGGTATTCTATTATTATTTTCAGTAATAGTGATTTGAGCAGATGTTAAAGTGTTCTGTGGTAAGTCACCAATAAGATGCTAGTTTATAGCCCCCACCCCAGTCCCAGAGGGATTGGGAAGAGGATGGAAAGAATGTAACTCCCATGGGTTGAGATAAGAACAGTCCTGTAGCCAAGGTATAACACAAACCACTGCTGCTACCACCAATAATAATGATGATAAGGGAAGAAACAAGGGAAGAGAATACAACTGCTCGCCACCCGCTGACCGATAGCCAGCCCGACCCGAGCAGTGATCCAACCCTTCTGGGTAACTGCCCCCAGTTTATATAGTGGGCATGACTTGCTATGGTATGGAGTACCTCTTTGGCTAGTTTGGGTCAGGTGTCCTGTCTCTGCTTCCTCCAGGCTTCTTGTGCCCCTCCTCACTGGCAGAGCATGGGAAACCAAAAAGTCCTTGGTTGGAGTAAACTTTACTTAGCAACAACTATAAACATCGGTGTTATCAGTGTTGTTCCCAGGCAAAAAGTCAAAACCACAGCACTGCACCGGCTACTAAAAGGAGAAAAATGACTGCTACTGCTGAACCCAGGGCAATCTTTATACTCTCTGTATGTTAATTCTTCAGACAGTCTGTCACAGCTATAAAAGAAAGAAAAAAGAAAAACCAAAACAAAACCACCCAAACAACATGAAATTGTTTTCTGTTTGATAATCCTAGACGTTTTCCAAGTTTTCATAGATGTGGAAACAAGCTCTAAGTAAATGCACAGTTTATCATTTTCACTGGCAGGTTTGGATATTCTTCTTTCAGAAACGTGCGAGATGGATGTGATTTTTTTACAGCATATGGGGCAACAGGGAGGTCACAGCATACAACTCGGGAGAACCAAGTAAATGTCTCCTCTGTGATCCAGCCATGTGCTTGATTTTCCCGCTTCCATTAGTTTACTATTTTGAGTTTTAAAAGGCTTTACAGCATGTATTCAGGCAAAGCACACATGTATCCTGTTTTTCTATGGATTTTATATGCTGCTTTTGCCTGCAGCCAGGTTAGGGCCAATGGATTGGTGGTTGCCCTTTGCTTCTTGTGTTAAGCAAATACAGTATATTAATTTCAAATTAAAATATAATTCAGATTTGATTTCCTCTGCAACCAGTATGGCTCAACTCCAGATCCTCTCCCCAGCACTGCCCTGAGCCAAGGCTGCTGCTGTTCTTGGGACACGGGCAGTTCTTCTGGGCCAAAACCGCTTCAGAGATATTTCCTGTTTCATCTGAGTAAGTTTAAAATTGAACTAGAAAATCTCAATCAGACATTAGATAGAAATACTCTTTCTAAGATTTCATTTGTTTCTAGTGACATGAGCATCAGCAGCAGGGTATGTCACCGTCTTGCTTCAACGTTATGAGTGGGGTACAGATTTGTGTAGCAAATTATGCTTTTTAAATAATATTAATAATGCTTTGACTACTAATTTTAGGAGAAAACAAATCTGTATAATGTTAAAGAAGCATATCTATGAAAAAACTCCACAGGAACATCTGTGATGGTATCAGCTCCTCCTGCGTCAGCCACCTAAGCTCAGGACTAGCTGCCTGGTTTTCATGGAGCATCTCTGGGGCCTGATACTAGAATTAAAAAGCATTTCTGACAGCCTGAGCACTTTCAGCCACCTGGTGATTTACAGGATAGATCTCCCTGTTGATGAGGCACTTGCTCAGCACCATGGTGTTGTGAAGGCATGGGAGAGAGGGAGGTTGAGGGCTTTGCTGTCTTTGTGGGAAGCTCCCGAGTGAGAGCTTGCCTGTTTGTGGTCTGCTAAGCATCTTCTTTTCTGAATTTATCTTAATAGCAGTTTTCAAAAATATCTAATTTTAACCCACATATCGCTAGTTAAATGCATACTTACATACATGCATATGTCAGCTAATTTTGATGGCAATGAACCAAAAAACCAAAATCCATCCTTGTGCTTGCTTGATAAAATTCCATAAATGGTCTGGGACAGAAAAAGTGAATTGTTTCTAAAAAACTTCCTTTTATCTGTGAGGCACAGACAGTGCACTTTTATCTTTAAAAGCAGATAAATATAATTACCAATTATTTTTTTTTTAAAGAATTAATTAACTTGATGGTTTTTTTCCCCTTGATTCAAACTTTAATCATCTGGTTTGTCCTATACCATTGCTCACAGTGACACCTACTGGCATTTTAAACAAGGCTGGCTTGCAGGCTGGTAGGCTCATAAGCAAGTCATGCCAGGGATCAATTAGGAAAAGCGAAAAAAGAGCAGCCAAGGAGTGGCCAGCAAGCTTTGCATGCTGGCTCTTTGCTCTGCCCTTTGAGTCTTCCTGCACCAGCTGAAGAATCATAGAGTCATAGAATAGTTAGGGTTGGAAAGGACCTTAAGATCATCTAGTTCCAACCCCCCTGCCATGGGCACGGACACCTCCCACTAAACCATACCACCCAAGGCTCTGTCCAACCTGGCCTTGGACACTGCCAGCGAACAATGGAGCTGGTCATTAAATGCCAGCTTTGTGCTAGGCAAAAGATCAGGCATTAAAATGGGGAGATCCTCCTCCCTTTCCCAACCTCCGTGGCTTCTCAGAATACATCCCTGCTGGGAGGTGTTTCTTTTTTCAGGGAGTTTATTTTCTTTGGGAAATGGACTTGCTCATACTCACCTGAGTAAGTTTAATTTTTGTGCCTGTATATCACTAAACATTCAATTAAGGTCTTGAATATATTTAAACTATCTTCCTATTTCCCACTGTTGGTGAAGTATTTGTGATGTTTCTGAGTTGTAATAATAGTAACTGAAAAATGTCTTTACAATAACAGAAAGCCATTTCACCCTTAATCCATGAATTATTAGGCATTGGATATTTTAATAGATAACCATAAGACCAATCCACTGGAGGAAGGGAGAATGACATTAGAATTGGAGTTACTGATGTGGTAAAATTGAAATGGCCTTATTTCCATACTGCACAGAATGCAGCAAAACACCATTTGAGATAAGTTTTCCTATTTACATTTTTAATACCTTGTGGCTTTCTGTCTGTATTAATAGGAATTTACCATGAAGCTTCCCAAAGTAGAATTTCTTACCACCATAGCATAGGGATCAGATTCTGTCTGCCAGATTGGACTCATGAGAGGACATGAGGCTATAATGCACAATTGCGGGGCTACAGTAAGTTTATCAGCCAGTAGATCACACTGCTTGGTAATGTCTAACTCCTTCTTTCATGCTGGTTTTTGGTGGAAACTGGATATCTTTCTAGAGGAGAAGCTTTTTGATCTGGCTGTGTGTGGGCTGACAGTTTAGATGAAGGTGGTTTTGATTTGGGCTTTCTTGTGTTTCTGAGGATTAGATGCTTTATATAGTGACCCTATATGAAATTCAAAAATGTGCTCCTGATTTTCAGAGCTTCTGGGGAGTTGAGCACAGCTTGGAACTTGTGCCTCTCATTTGAAGCCTTCAGGAACTATGGAAATAACAGCATGTGACTATATTTAGGGACATACACAAGTTTTTGGGTATATGGCTTTAGACCCTTTAGTAGTGGAGCAGGGATGAAACTTATCACCTCAAAACATTGTCACAAGAGGTCACTGAAAGTTGCATAACTTTGATAGAGCATTCCCAAAACAGATCTGTCTTTGGTACCTTTTCTGGAGCATCCCCATAATCCATCCATCTTTGTCTTGAAGGAAGGATTGGACTGGGATGGGCTCTGGAACCTGTTGGTTCCTGGCAGATCCTTGCCTGGATTGTGGAGTGTAGTAGCGCCAGTGCCATGCCAGTTGATAATGGGCATTTGGAATGAAATCAAGATGTGGGCTTCTATCAAAAAATTCTCGTGATCAAAATGTATAGAAATTAAGTATGCTGGGCAAATTTGCCTCTAAAATGTGTGTTTGAAGAAAAAAAATTTATATTTCTCCAAGATTTCAAAAGAAAATATAAAAAAAATACAGTTATATGTAATTTTTGACTGTTCATAACACTATTGCTGTAGTGTATGGCAAAGTGTATTTAACTTGACCTTTCTGACCCTGAGGTAGCTTCCAGGTTCATGTAGTCTCTGGTATAATTTTAAGCAGCCTAAAAAGCTGTTTAGGCAACCTGAATTGCTGGTGTAGCCTGCAGCCTATGAATGATACAGCATGGGGGATTGGGACTGGCATAATTTAATTCTGTGATGCATTCTCTTTGGCTGTTTTGCCTCCCTTGCTGGTGAGGGGTTTGGAAAGGTGAAGGCAAAAAACTGGTCTTGTAAAACATGCCCACAAAGAACCCCAGATGAGATTTACAGGTTTTCTTCACACCACTGAAAATCAGCTCAGGTCACTCATTTGTTGCTTTCTATCAAGTGGAAACAATAAAAATATTCAGACCTAACTTGCCAGCATGGCAGAAAAACTAATTCTGTTCTGAGGGATGGTGAAAAAGTCAGCTATTGTTTTCTGAAAAATTTTTCTTTACATAAAATTACTTGTAGTCAGATCTCAAAGATTCATTGTGGACAAGAAAAATACTCAGTTTTGCAATGGGAAAATGCTCATTGTCTCTGGTATTGCACACCAGATGGGAGGTGAAGGGTCAGAGCACACTGGGTTGGGTTAGCACCTCCCCAGAGCCTCCTGCTAGATGCACTAAAGAGCACTTTGGTCTCCTTCTCAAGTCATTCGATTCTCCGTCAGCAGTAGGCAGCTTTGGTAACAGATGCTTAGCACCATAAATTAAATATTAGCTGCTATCATGCTGCCGTATGCTCAGGGGTCATAGCACAGAGAGGCTGCTTCAATGTTCACCATTAAATTTTGCCCAGTTGGGTCCCAGTGCACAGCTGGGGTGTCAGGAAGTCACCTGACCTCAGCACAGCTCACTGCATGTTTACGTATCCCCAGAAGGAGGGTAACACACCCCCACCCACCCCAAAACCCAGCTATATGTTGGGAAGGGCTGAAACTCAGCTTCCTGCCCAGCCACAGGCTTCTTGGGATCAACCTAGTCTGTCTTTGATTCTGAAAGTCATGGAAAACAGGCAAGAAGGGATCTCTTGCTCGAGATCTGTGCCCTTCAGACACCTTTTGTCCATTCAATATTACACTTGTGCTGAAAAAATAAGACTCTAAGTATCTCAGAATTAACATAAAATGAAAGTAATTGGCTATCAGTAATTCAGAGAGAAAACAGGTGCAAAAAATAGCTTATTACTGGGAATGCTTATGATACTGCTGCAGTGGGAAATGCTGATGTCTTAAATCAGGGCATCAGTGGAACAGATGTGCTCTCCTCCTCCTGTCCCTTTTGATTTCTGTCCACCATAAGAGAATGGGAAATGAAAAGAATAGTTGTATGCTCTTCTTTTACCAGGGTGAAGGTTTTCCTTGGCTATGTAGGAGTGGGGTTTATTAACTGCAGTGGCAGGTGGGCCCCTCTCTGCTACAGTAAGACCCGATCCCGTGCTTGTCCACTTGTAAATGCAAGTTGTCGTTTTCCAGATTCACAGAGAAAGCCACAATAGATATTCTCTGTGTCTGGAGTTCAAAAAAAACCTAATGAAGTAATCTCTGGATTGATGGGCTGTCCTTTCCTGGTCAGGACAGAGACAACTCTGTCACTACTGCATCTTGTGCCAAAAATCTGACCTAGATTGCATTTCCCAGTGTCGGTCTGGTTTTCTTTTCATGACTGATAGTAAGATATACTCAAAAAAGCTGCTTTAAAGCCCCAAATAGATGTGGTCATTTAAATATTTATCTGCCTGGTCATTGCACAAGCAATTGATGAAGATGTTACTGTTGGAGGGTTAATTCTTGTCACGCTACATCTTTTAGTAATGCAAATGTTCACCGTGTTCTGATTTCATAATGTTTTGGGGTTTTTTTTATTTCTTGCAGCTTCATGTTTTGTTACTACTTGTGCAAAAGCCCTGAATAAGTTGTAGGCAGCAGAAAGATCCAATAAAATTTTCTTTTTAACAACTTCAGAGCAAAGTTTAAATTTACATGGCTGGAGTTGCATGAGCATATTTTAACAGTAATGAGTCTACATTGACAGTAGTAAACACTGAATTCTGTATTTAGGCGAGGATATTTTGTGTTTCGATATTAAATCTGGAATTGGCAGGTTCTATTGTCAAAAAGACAGTTGCAACCCAGGTTAGGTTGCGTGGCTCAAGGCAGCTTCCATTTCCATTGGGAAAAGTTGTTAGTGCTATTTAAAATTATAGAGCTTTTGGGTTTTCCCATTTCACTGCACGCTCAGAGGGAAAATTCATTTGCTGCTTTAATAATTATATTTCAAACAAACATTTAATCTTGGTTACTTCAGTGTAATTCCCTTCCAAAATTACTTGTAATCCAGAACACTTGTTGGCAGATTGGGAGTGGAGTCAGTTTATATGCATACAGGCTGATAAAGAGAGAAATCAAGAGAAAAGGAGAGTATTTTCTAGTAACAGCCAAAATCCGTGGAGGTATGAAAGAGAGTATAAGCTGTGATAGTGTTTAATTCACCTGGGGCTGTAAGGTTCACATGTTAAGGCAGAACTGGTTGTCACCTACACAAACCCCAAAGAAGTTGCCAAACTGGAAGCAACTGGTGAATTCAGGCTTTTGCATTGGGCAAAGTACCTCTTTCAGTAAAACTCTATAGAGACTGGCTAAACCAAATGCTTTTCATGATTTTGCTTCTAGTAAATTTGGTTTCTAGTGACAATTTAAAAAAGTGTATTTGCATAGGCAAAGCTAGAGTCTCCTCTTTGATTCAGATCACAAAGAGAAAATACATTTCATCACAGGTTACTTGAAGACTAGGTGAATATATTTAATTAATAGCTTTTTTATTCTGCACGATAGATTAGAAAATTAGTTTGGACCCTCATGGCAATTCAGGTAATTTGTTTGAATACACTTGCAAAATCTGAGCAAATCAAGAAACATAAATGAAACAAATATGTTGATTTACATCATTTGCTTCCAGTTTCATTTTTTGCAAGGAATTGATTGCCTTTTTAATAGTTGCGAAACCAGTCTTTGGAATTACAGGGTGAAATTAGTGTTACACACACACTCTTCCATTATATAGAGAAAAACGAGTCAGAGCTATTCAGGAAAGAAGGAGAGGAGAGCAGCTACTTTGCTTGCATTTCAGTGAAATCCAATTAAAATCTGTTATACTTAAGTTGCTTGTGACTGGAGAATTGTTTTATGGTGCAGTGACATAGTGTGGTATTTTTTCTGACGTATTTTCTCAAAACGAAAGTGTCAGAGTCAGTATGCTGTTGAATTGATGGGGGAGACCATTCAATCTCTGTATTTAAAAAACAAAGCCCCTTTCCTGTCCAAAACACTCTATTAAAATGAAGCAATCTGAGTCACAGCATTGTGTTAATGTTCAAAGTAAGCTGGAAATATCATGGGGCAGGGGTTGCTCAGGTAGAGATTTCAGTCCTACCAAAGTTTATACTCAAAATTAAATGTGTGTTACCTGTCATGGGCATGCAAACTTTTTTTCTCATGTTAATACTTCCAGTTGGCAGCTTGTTTCCTCCCTCCCCAGAGTCAGCACTAACCCCATGCAACTTGCTATGTGTATGTAGATGTATATTTTTTGATTTTTATTTTTTACTTAATTTTACTTGATTTTACTGCTTGCTAATTTTTAGTCAGGGTAATTGATTAAGTAATTCCACTCGCCTAGTTATCCTATTTCTAATTAACTATCACTGAGTTAATTCTCCACATTTCATGTTTATGATTATCTATGAATCAATTATTATTTAACTAGCAAGAAAATTGTTGGGTTTTGTACTGCAGTTCATTGACAGCTTGATCTGTGGCCTAATATCACTATCGGCTTTCACTGGCCTAACTTGCTGTCTCTCATTGTCACCATCATCTCTTATGGGAGAAGTCCTATTTTTTTTCCACATTGTCTTCCCATTTCCTCTCTTGTCTTCCTGAGCAGACTTTTTTGATAAAGCTCCTTAGCCTGTCCCAGTGCGCTGCTCTCATCCACCTCTATCATCTCTATGCTCTCTTAATCCTTGAGTACCACTCCTTGAGTTCTCCTTCCTTGTCTTTGAGGTTTGTCTTGACTTTTTACCCTTTTCTTCTCCGTCTGGTATCTCTTTGAAGTTTCCAGCTTTTTCAGCATCCTCTCCTTCCTCTATTTCTCATCCTTCTGAAATTCATCTGTCAGAAGATTGTTCTGTCCATTGATCTACTTTTATTCCTCTTTTCCTGTTTCTTTGCACTTAAGGAAATGCAGCTCTCCACTCCTGACAACACTTCTGCAGTTGATCTCTTCTGGTGGCCTCTTGTGATGTCAAATAAATGTGTGGTGGAAGGGCTGAGTTTCCTTCTCTGATCCCCTCATCCTTCCTTTTGCCCTTTCTTATCCTTTGAGCATCTTTACATGTGGTCTTTCTTCAAAAGCATCAGGATTTCCATTCATCCTTTTCACCAGCTACTTTGTCTTTCTCCTCTTATATTTTCACATCATTGTTTGCTATGTATGTGTGTGGATAGATAAACCTATTTTCAGTGGCTGAACATACAAAAATTAGTGCTTCTGAGCTTCCTGTATTTTCCTACAAGTTTCCTTTAAAAAAAATATTGGGCTGCAGGTAATGGCTTGAGCATCTCTTGGTACCTCTGTTCTAAGTGTTCACACTCAAGGAGGTTGCCATTGACCTGGGGATGGAACAGCGGGGACAGAGTCTGTCTTGGGGGTCAGAAAGTCGGTGGCCTCTGCACTAGCTGGGCTCGGTATTTTCCAACCTGATCAATTTTCCAGACAGAAACAGAGAAACACGTTTGCCTCAGCACTGTGGAGAAAAAGTAACTGAGAGGTGGTCACCTCCTGGACCGTTTGCAACTTAGGAAACCTAACTGTTCTCTAAAAGTGGTTGTCAGAATGCATTACAGTAATGATGGAATGAGAGTTAAAATGTGGTTTCTAATGTCTTGAGTCTACTTTTAGATTAAATTAAGGCAGGAAATTTCTTTAACAATAATGCATTAAAGTAAATAATACTTTTTTTTTTAGATTCACTTTTCTCCTCTTTCTCCCTTAAAAGTGCTTGATGCATTTAGGAATCAAAACTGTATATCCGGTCTTCATTACAAACCTTAATGGACTTATGTAGTCCAAATCATTCTGGCTCACAGTCTGTTGATGTCTCATCATCTACTTGATATTCTGCAACATCCTTTAGTCTTACAGTTGGCTCTATAAAAATCTTTGAAGCTCAACAAATCTTCATCTACACAAGGCAGTTTCTGCCATTCAGTCCCATGGGCATTCAGGAGCCCCTGAAAATACTCAGGTTTGCTTAAAACTGTTGGTTTTGAGAGTGGGCTGAGAATGAAACTTGAAGGTGACAGCAAGACTTGGCTCCTGCCTGGGAATTTTTTAGTCATGCCAGATTAGAAGGTTCCAGTAAAGGAAGAGTTGAGCAAATGTTATGATTAGGTAGGAGAAGGTAGAGGAGGGTCCTTTGACCGCAGGACTCCTTACTGACTTTCGAGGAGTATGAAAAAGAGAAGAAGCCTCAGAAGAAAGTTGTTTGAAAAAGGCATAGGGGATGCAGAAAAAGCATTTCATCCTGTAACAGTGCTGCCACGAAGTTGGGTTGTGAGAAAAGTGCTCAGGAGTGGGAAAAGGAAAGGGCCAAAAGCTCCTTCTGTCTGAGGCACATCTTCCCTTTTGAACACAGGAACCTGAGCAATGATTTGCCAAATATGATCCCTTATACATTGTGCTACCTTTTATGTATCTGTGAAAATTGCACTTGCTGAGCACTGGATTGATGTCCACTGGAATCTAAAGAAAGATGATAAAATCAGAGCAAAAAGACAATGTTGTGTTTTTCATTACTAGAAGATGATACTATACTGAAGTTTATCCCTGCTTCATGCCCTTTTCTTAAGTCTTGCCTGGTTTAGGGGACTTCTTTGATGAGGTATATTTGTTTAGTGTCAAACCTAAGAAATCTTGTTTATGTATCTCACAAAAGTTACAAGTGGTCCCATTTATCTACTATTTATTACCATGCAGAGAGCTGTTTTAAGGTTGGATGTTCTGGTGTTCAGACCTTACACCTTTCATGGTGTAAAAGGAAACCCAGCTGTGTGCTCTTGGTCATCGAAATGCCAAAGGTGTATCGCCGCTGCTGCTTTCCATGAGAGAAGTCAACCTTCAGGAAGCTCCTGAATGATCCCAACTGTCGTATTTACAGGTCAATGCAAAAGTCTTGAATTCATGGTGAAAGTTCACCTGTGTTTCAGGACCAACAGTTTCACCTTAAGGAGCCATGAGAGCTCAGGTCAGAGTTGGAAAAATCAGTTTGGAGATAGTCTTATGCTCTGAACTGAGTATGTCGAGTTTTCTTTTCCACAATTTCCATTTTTGTATTTCCATTGCCTGTCTTTCCCTGTTCCCCGCAGCGTTCGTGTGTACCACCCAGCAGCAAACATGGGAGAGGATCAGTTTCAGTTCAGTTCATGGATACTTTGTGTATCTGGGGACCCTGAAACTGGAGGAGGTTTCAAAAAAAGAGAAGAATTGTACCAGTCTCAGCTCCATCCCTACACTTGTTGCATGTTCCCTCCCCACTGGTTCTCTGCACAGTGAAATTCAGATTCATGGAACAGTAGTGCCAACCCCCCAAGAGGAACAATCAGGAATTTAAAGCAATCATTTAACCAAAGATCTTCAAATTGGGAATGTTTGTTGCATCTTTCAATTTCAGAAGCAGCAGGAGACTGTTATAAGACTGTTGTTTCATTTGTTTCTTTTTGTACCCAGTAGAGTAGGTGTAGGTAGTACTTGCTTTTGCTTCAATGAAATAATTGTTGAGTGTACCTCTTTGACTGCTCCCTTACATCCTATTATATTCCTTTCACTTAGAGAAATCAAGGTGAGCGAGTTTTCAGAAGCAGGTATTATATCTTGATATTAGGAGGCATGCCACCAACAATTTTCAGTCTAAGGAAAAGGCATTTCTTAGCAGACCAGTTGCTCCTTGTTGTTTGCTTTGTAGCTTAGTTTTTTACCGGCTCCTCGCCTCCTGTCTCACAAGGATGTGAAGATAAACTTCAGTCAAGATCAGATAAACCCAGCATTTGGAGTGATTTGTATTATTCTATAAACTAGACCTGAGTGACTAGGCCTGAGTGACCACATAAGAATAGTCTTTTTAGGTGCATTAGGACTACTGCTGTTCAGGAGATGCTCTTGTGAGGATGAGAAGCAACCTGTAAACTGCAGAAAACGCCATAATTGGATGCCCAGACCATCCAAAACCTGCCTAGAGACATTTTTATGTTTACCACAAGCATTTACAACGGCAGCACTGTCCTATAGCTATTACAAAACAATCTTGACTTTAAAATATGTATTCAGATATATAATTTGAATTCACATAGCTTGACTTTTAAGAAGGAATAGTAAGTTCATAACCCATTAGTGAGAAAAAGAAAACTTCTCTGAAGAAGGTTGCAGGTCAGTTAGAGCCAACTGAATCTGGAATAGGGATTTGCAACCCCAGGCTGCAATAGGGTCATCCACAGGTTTCCAGCTCAAGTTCAGAACTGTTTGGGATGGTGGATGTGTGCTAGTAATGTACTAATTCCTGTAATAATGTGCTAATTCCTACCATGATACCCCACTATGGGCCAGTCGGTGCTGCCTCATCCCCTAGTGTATGGTGGAAGGTGTATGTGGGATGAGCTTGTTTAGCAGCATCCCCCATCTGTTTGGTTTACCCTTCCTCATTTGCTTTCTCAACCTTGTGTTCCATAGTGATGTTTAATTAAAATGCACTAGTTAATCCTCATTTCCCATCAACCATGCACCTTTCTCATATTTTAATTTCCCAGTTGCTTAACTTTAACTAAGCTGCTGTTTGGAGGGCTATTGAGACATCTTGAGTGTCAAAAACTCAGGACTGTGCTTTAATTGATAGGATAAATAAAGAGAGGACCCCAGTATAATAATTTTGCCCTTGGCTATTTCAAGGTACAGCATTTTGAGAGAATTCATGGAAGTGAGACACAGTAAAACCGGGGAAATGAAGTTTCATGATTCCTAAGGAATTCGGTACAGAAGACCAATAGTAACCAGCTTAGTTGGAAGCTTTTTTCAGCAAATATACATTTTTTCAAATTCTATTTTGTTAGCATTGCTGTTATCATTTCAGACTTGAAAAAATGTTTAACAGAAAGTCCAGAACAGAAAAAAAAATGTTTTGAAAGCTGCTTATGTTTGGAGTTTTGCTGATGGTTCTGTGAATGTTTTTTTAAACCACCCATTATAACCATAAACCGCCCAATTTAAACATCTTATTATAGGGGAGAGGGATTATACATTGAGCACTGTCATCAAACCCAGGTTACCCTCATGGTTTATGTGGTGTAAACTGGCTGCAGGGAGTGAAACTCCTAATTTCCAAGTCACCTTTGTGTGACTCCCCTGACGTGACCTTTGCCAGGGTTTTGGCCTCTCAGCACCGCAGCTGACATGGGTTACATAGGACTCCAAACACAGGATCTATTTTCCACCTTTTTCCAAATGTTCTGAGTATAAACTTAGCAGTCAAAGACATCCAGCTGGAGGAAAAGTTTAATCACTGGGTTGGTCTCCAGCATTGACTTTTCTCTGTGAAGCCTGTGTCAACACTTGGTTGAGCTTTAAATTATCTCAGTTTGTGATGGTGGTCAGGAACAGAAGCTGAAGTTGCAAGGCTCATGCTTTCTCTGTGTGATGTGTGAGGTGTCCCTCCTAGTATTTTGTGGAGAAGGACTTCATCAGAAAATGGTGGCATGCAAGGAGTACCAAAAGCAGAGCAAAGCATCTGAACCTCTTGTGGTTGGCGTAGATGGTGGTGCCACAAAGCTGTGTTTGATTAATTTAAGGGAAATTTGAGTTTATGTAATATGTACATGACTTTCTCTTGGTTATAAAGCTAGAGTTTTCTCACTCTTTGTCCTCTCCCCCCCAACATGCACTCCTCCAACACATTCTTTCTGTAAATATGACGTAATGCTGTGGCTCTGAGCTGCGAGTTGACTGGAAAGACTGGAACCTTTATTTTATTAGTATTAAATGCTTATGGTACTTAAACATTGCATATGACATACTGAAATCAAAGCCATAAATTTTAATAGAGGAACTAAAACTTTCTTTTTAAGGAAACCTTCAATTTTTTATTTTGGATGTGTTGCATGTCCCTAAAAAGCAGAAAAAACAATACAGTGACTTTTTTGTCACTTACTCTTATTTTATCACTCATTTTCTTAGAAAGAAACCTCTTATGGAGCACTTAACTATGCTCTGATAAAGATGTGAGCATTTGGGTTGCAAGCTTGGCTTGCACTCTTCAGCCCCATGGACAGCCCTGCATTGCTAAGGATGACCTTTACTGGTTTAGATTGTGAAGATTTTGTATTATATAGGAAAGCAGGGTACTAGGGGACTGGAAATTTATTCAAAAGGTGATAAAAGCTGTACATTCCTTAGTGAAATACTGTAAAGGCCTGGTGCTACTTGTAAAACAACAATCTAGTAAATGCCTAGTGTTCTTAATTCACTGAAGCTGAGCCTTTATCCCCATTCTCCAAAGCTTATTAAAATATATGTTTGAGGCTTGCTGTTATGTGAGTGTTCCCAGCGGTAATTTCTTTGTTTTACCTTTGCTGTCTTCTTGAGTGCAAACTTGCTCAGACTTTGATGCCAAACCGCGACCTTGATGCCTTAAGTTATAACCTTTCTTTCCCTCTGCACACACAAGGCCTTTGTAACTATTAGCTTTGCTGCCTGGATATCTTGACCTTGGCAAGTCATACAGCTGTATTTCTGCAGCCTGCATTTATAGTTGGCTTTTCTCTGTTCCGTTTTTACACCTAATTTCAGCTCTGGTTTTCAGCTAGAGAGAAAGAAAAAAATGTAAGAATGGCTAATATGTTCTGGTCAACTCTTCCAGCTAGGAATTAATTTCTGTGTTTTCCTTTAATTTTGTTCAGGCCTGGAGGAGCTATGTCTTATGACATATGCTCAAAACCCCATGTGATGCTTAGTTTTTAGTGAAATCTATCTGAGATGTTAAATTAGCTTGCATCACTGAACTTTACTATTGCCTCTGAAAAGACACTATTCTGTCCACAGTCCATTTCTCTTGGGAGAAGAGTAAAACTGAAAGCATTCAAGTCCTAAGCCGAAATATGGGGTGTTAAACTAGTTGCATAAAATTTTATTCATTTGCAACTGCAAAATATTTATTGTCCATTTAAAAGGCATTCTGGAAAATCTTTGACCAGTATACACAGGGCTTTGGAGCTAGAGTTTAAGAAGATGCCAAAAATCATTGTTCTCTTTATCAGAAGAATCCCCTTCAACAGAGCCTGGCTTCCAAAATCTTGTTACCTTATACATGGCCAGGTAAAAGCAAGAGGCTTGTAATTTATTTGAATGTGTCATAAGTGAGCACTTACATACTTTGCCTGCTTTCAGCCTAAATGGACAGAAATAAATCAGTTTGAAGGTTAGAAGACAGAAATAATTCAGTTAAAAATCAATGAATGAGTTGATTTGTGTTGGGACAGGAAGAAGAGGAAAAGCATTGTTAGAGGATTGAGAAGGATTGTTTGAGTCAAGCAGGAAGAATTGTGGTAAGGCCAGGTAGAATTATCTGTGAAAGGAATGAGCTGAAATACATAAAGACAAAGATGTGGAGTGCAGGAAGGGCATTGAAAGAGGTGCCAATGAGAAAGAGGTCAAGCAAAGAGAAAGCTCTGTGTGATTGGGCACTCAAGGAAGAACTAGAGAAAAGTGATTTGAATGTTGGAAGAAGGCTTTGCAGTGTAGATGCAAGCATTGATAAACTGTGACATAAATTTAGCAAGGGATATTCCACAAAATAAGGTATAAAATATGGATTAAACTATTATCATAACAGGAGAAGGGTTGTTAAATTATTTATTGAATTTGTTGAACAAATTGAATTATTTGTTGAATAAAGCCCCTGGTAGCAAAGCAGGAAAGGTAACAAAACCAACAAAAAAAGAGGAAAAGAACTGTTTTAACAACAGAAAGATTATTAGTATTTCTGTGCCTTATTCTCTGTTGAAAATTTCTCAGGTTTATGTAGTGTAAATGGATTTAGGCTGTGAGGATAATTCATCTAGGCAAAAATGGCACTAGTACAGTAAGAAGAAAAACGGGCAAGCCATAAACAGTTTCATTTTAATTGTTATATTCTTTGACACAACAATTTTTAAATCACGGCCAGTGTCAGACTGAGATAAAATTGGTCCAGGGTTATGTTTCCAGAAGTGCTATCTTGTGAAACTGCCAAGCTATCTTGTTGAATAACAATCTCTGATTCTATTTGTTCATCTTAACTTTCTTTTTCTTACAGACGCACTATGAAAATGGAGAGTATATTATACGACAAGGTGCTCGAGGAGACACTTTCTTTATAATCAGTAAAGGAAAGGTAAGTTGTGACACCCTTAGAAGGCAAGAGGGATGGTGGCAACAATGGTCATGATATGACACTCTCGAAATTCAGCACCAGCCAGCACTTTCTCTCGCCTCCCCAAGGCACAAGTGTTGCAACACTTGACATTTAATTAAACTTCTTGGCGCTGTACCAGTAGGGAAGAGTGGCCTGAAGGGGAAAAAGTAGATCTCATGCTGTTTTATGCATGTGCTTACTGCAAACACTTTGGAGTTTAAAGCATTTGTTATTTTACAGTAAGTGACCAAAAAGCTCAGTTATTTTTAACAGTATACCCTACAGTGCTCAATGTTTTCTTTGCTAAATATCCCTGTTATAAGTCTGAGCTCCAAATTTCGTTCCCATAGATATCAGTTGTCAGCTTCTCCAAATTAAATAATAGGAAGCCAGAGAGGTCTGAACACTCTCCTTAGGGAAAAAAGGTCTACATTTCTGTTCCACTGCTCACAAGGAAAATATGGGGGTTGACCTCTTTTCCCATAAAATCCTGAAGGGATTTTATAGACAGAGGTTTTTTTTCTTCCATTCAGATTTTTTTTTAATTTTTTTTTTTTAGCTGTCCTAATACTGTTACGCTTGAGAAGCATTTGGCTTCTTTCCACATAGCAGGATGGAGATATTCAAGGGAATACACAGTGATTTCCCCCTGCAGATGAAGTATGGTACTTTGGAAGTAAACACAAATGGATAAATAAGCTTGCAAAAGCAGGCCAACACCAGCCTCCTGGTTCAGAGGTTTGCACCAAGGCACATACTAACATTGGCCTAGTGTAATTGAGAGTGTGGGTGTTGTACATGCCATTGGGTTGTCTCCCAAGACAGCTATAAGCTCGCACGTACTAAACCAAGATTTTCAGTGTTATCTTCCACTCTTTATCTCTGGGAGCCAGTCTTCATTGGAAGAAAAACAGGGTCTTTTTTAGATGATTAAGATAGTCATGGACAATTTTCTGAAATAAAGATAATCATGTACTGCAGAAATCCAAGTTTGATGGTATTCCCTCATTCCCTTTTGCTTCCCTCCACTCATAATAAAGTAATATTTCCTCTAGTCCCAAAGGACAGCCATGATGCATGCTTCAAATCCTTATTTTCCCTGTTTTTTAATGTGCAGAAATAATGGGAGGGTGCACCTCCCTCCTCTGTTGAGTGTTTGAAGCCCTCCTTGCCATGTTGACCAGCCTGTTAGCTGTGCTTGTGCCCCACTTGGTCAGGTGGATCCTATCATTTTCTGTCAGTCCTCAATCTCCAAAGAGAGTCACTTGGTTGTAAAAACCAAATCTCTTGTTCTTGACACCAGCTGGGCAACCAGTTGTTGAACTACACCTCCTTAAGCCCTTATATCTCATCTGCAGGGTGGAGGAGAAGTATACCAAATGGTCCTTAGCTATTGCTCCAGAGCCCTGTAGTCCTGCTTGAGATGCTCCTTGGCTTTATCCCTGGCTTTTGCTACTATATCTTACTATGACAGCTGACAGCCAGAAAAAGTGAGCTAAAATAAAATGCACTCAGGCTTGCTGAGAAATTCTCAGACCCTCAGCTGGATCCTGGTGGCTTAACAGAAATTCCCACAGGCACAGTTAAATCCTGGCCAATGTTCCGAGTTTCCTGATTAGCAAAATATAGTCAGTGACTTATATAAGATGGACAGAGTTGGAGACTGGTTAGTTTTAATACCAATATTGGGATATAAGCGCTACACAGTGGGTGTAATAGCTAACACATGCAAAGAATACAGCCTAGGATAGTAAGACTAGAGCCTGAGCAGTGAAACATGGAATAAATAACAGTGAAGTATAAAATTACTAAATCAGTATATGCTGCCTAGGACTTTCTGAAGCAGGGGCACATAATGTCCCATGCCCCATGCTAAAACCTGACCCAGGCAACTTAATGAGCCAGAAAAAATGTTGGCTGGCAGCCCATGTACCTGGAACCTCATATGTAGTTTTTACATTCAGCAGATTACATGGGTATTATCAGCTATAGCTACTTATAAAAACTCTGCCTTGCCTTTTATGTCAGCGCATCTGCAGGGACAGTCAAGTGAACAGAGAAGATATTTTACATTTCTGAGTCCATCACTCATCTCAGAAATGCTTAGAAAGACTTCAGCTTCGTTTCTTTCAGCCCTTGCTCCATAGATAGTTCTTTCAGGAATAAAATCCTTTTTCTTTGTCAACTCCATTCACCACACTTGATCTCATTCCTGATTTCATTTAGTTTATTTTAGCATGTTTCTTCAAATCCAAGTGAATAGAAATCAAAAGTGTGTTCAAAACATCCTGTGTGCAGAAATATGTTGAATAATGGGCCAGATGAGAACAGCTTGGTCCCTTCTGCTTGCTAAGTGCTGCTGCCCCATGCCTGCTCTGTGCTTTGCCTTTACCTGGAGACAGAATGTGCCATGCTGTGCCTTTGTACACTATTTTCCCTTTAAAAACCATGATGTGGCACCAGCCTAATGCCTGATCATGTGGGTTCTGCATTGGCACCATGGTTGTTCAAATAGCTCATCACTTTGAACCGCATAAGAAATCACACTCCCATAATCCCTTAGCACTCATTGCTTTGAATCAGTAGAGGTCTCGGAGAAAAGGTTAAATCTGCATTAAAGTTCCCTTTGTTTTCCCAAAATTTTTTTCATCAGTTACAAATGTTCCTGACTCATCCATTACATGTTCCCTACCCTCATCTGATCTTCAGTGAGTCGCTGCAGATGTTAAATGTAGTGTGGTGTAGACTAAGCACTCATTAATGACTCAAACTCCCTGGTTTTGCAATCCATAAAAGAGATGGGAGAAGGTGCAGGCCACAGTTGTATATTTAATAGTGAAATTAAACTGGAATATCTCTAAATCTGAAAGGATGTGTCTGACATCCCAGAATTTGGCTTTGTGAATTTGCATATGCAGAAGCTCTGATTAAAACTAAACAGCCTGAAAAGGAGAAGCAGATGAGAGATTTTCCTGTGCATATTAGGTACCTCCAGAGAGTTGTTCATCCCAGTGAAATTTGGGACAACCCATACTTTGGAAACACTGTCCCTTTCCACTGACCACAGGCAGAGACTGGACTACTAAATTTATATATGGTTAATGCTGGGAGAGGTGATGCCTACCATGTACTTTTAGCAGGGGTTTGTATTTCACCTGCCTTCTCATACCGTAAGAGGTATTAGTTACCTTTGATAACAGCTGAAAAGAAAGAAACATTTCTCATAGAAGACATTACATCAAGAATGTTCATCTTTCATGGAGCCCTTTGTGTCCTTGATATGTCATGCCATCCTCAGCATCCAGTAGGATATCAGGGGCTTTGTCATTACATGGCAGCTGGGATTTATATCCCATACTGGCACAGAAAAACAGAGCCAAGGGTCTTACGATGATCAATTGCTATTTTTCTTCTGAATTAGTTTCACAAAAGAAAGGACCCCCCAGCAATAAGAAATTATCACTCACGGATATGAAGTCATCTTCATGTTGTTGCAGGGCCAGCTTCTTCATCTTAGGGTTACACTCCCCATGGTTCTGCAGTGGGTATAAAGTCTGCTTTCCATCAGCAGGACTTGCTGTCATCTTTCACTGCAAAAATAAAACACTAAAAAGTAAGATGTTATTTTTCTTTAAACTTCAATGAAAGTACTTGATTTTTACTCCAGCTGGAGTTGTCCCCTACCTGAATTTGAGAGAGTAAAAAAGAGAGGTGGCATCTTTCATCCTGTAATGCTCCAAACTGTTTTGTGACAATTATGTCTAAATGTAGTTTAATTTTGTTATTCCTTTCCATTAAGTGAACTTAGTAGCACAAGAAATCATGTGAAACAAAGCTAACAGAAGCCTATGCCATGTGTGTGTCTGATACACAGGAAATAGTTGAAATCCATTTCTGCTGCTAACTCCGTACAGGCAATGACTGCTTGTGCATCCAACTCCATGTTTAGAGTTAAAACCCTTCAAAACCACACAAATTGCATTTTTGCAAGAGTAGTAGGTGCATTAATGGAAAATAACTCTTCATTTTCTTGGATGGTTGGCTGGTGTTGCTGAGGGAATAGTGCAGGACTCTGAGGAATTAATTATGTGGTTCCCAGAGGAGATACAGACCACAGCTTTTCCTGAGAGATCCAGGAGATGATGAATCTCTCTCTGATCAAACAGGTTTTATTTGTTAATTAAAAGTTTTGTAAATGCTGGGGGGGGTTTGGCCTTTCAACAGGTGAATGTTACTCGTGAAGAATCCCCCAGTGAAGATCCGGTCTTTCTCCGTACTCTAGGGAAGGGAGATTGGTTTGGAGAAAAAGCCCTTCAAGGGTAAGTGCTCCTTATGATGTGGCTCTTACATTGTGATAATTTTTCAAGGACTTCTGCAACCCTCAGAGGCCTCTTACAATTTGGAAAGAGATTTGGAATGGGTTTATGCTTTTGGAGTCAGGAATTGTCACTTGGTGTTGCAAGTTGCAAGGAGGATGCACTTTAATGGAGAACTAAAGTCTGTTCTGCAGCTGAGTGGCCAAATGTGGATCTTACTGTGTTTGTAGGCATCAGAAGATAGTTTATCTTTGTACTGTCTTCCCTGACCATTCGTTTGAAGATCAAAATGTCTGATGTTTTGTAACTGGAGTATTTTTCATGTATGGTAGTATAATCATGGGCTTCTTTATAGGGTAGACAGCTGAGGGCAGGGCAGTAGAGGTGGGTTTTAAATTGTCTTATTGTGCGTATATACGATTTTGGTGGAGGTGGGAATTGTATGCAAGTGATCTATTCTATATAAAACATTTTCCTTTGAGGATAAACTAAAAGAAGAGAAGCTGTAAATCCATTTTCAACAGGTGATTATCTAAGAAAAATATGTTTCATTTCCATAGGGAGGAACAAGAACAGGAATAGTAAAACATGCTTTAGACAGGAATATAGGACACCCATTCAACTTAATGAACAAACATTTATCCCATCCTGGATGCTTATCTGTGCCCAAAAGCTGTTCTTTGATGTTGTGATAACATGTTCAGTCTCTTGTCAGTCAGCCTTCTTCCAAATAGGAAGTGGCAGAACATTTGAAGGCCAAATATCCTGTCACTTCTTGGCAGCTGAGGAGATGTATCCAGCACAAAACTTGAGTCTTGCCCCTCAAATCTGTACCTTATTTATAAAATAATAAATAAGGTTTTTAAATACTAAAATGGGTTGAACTATAATTTTAAATTTCCTCCAACAAACATAAGATAGAAACACTTTTTTATTAGATCCTCACAGAAACTTGACTCTTAGATCTGGTGTTTTTTTAAACCAGCTCGAAATATATTGTGGTATCCACTCTAACAGTGATAGTAGACAATAGTGTCTCCAACAAAATAATCTTTTGAAGAAGACCCATATGGAAATGAAAGGATTTCCTATCTTGCATCCTGCCAGTTCTATTGACATGCAGGAACACCATGATGAGAATTTCTTATCATTTCAGATAGAGAATTTTGGCTAACTGGCTCAAACTGAGATTAATTTTCAATAAATACTTTTCTACATATGTTTAAATATTCAGCACATAGTAACTTGGATCTTCTAAAACTAGATGGAATCTTATTTGAGAGTATGTTCTCAACATGCAAGGAAAGCATAATACTGAGACTTTTTTGCTAGGAAGATGGCATACCTGAAGAATACCTCCAGCTCGCTAATACACTCGTAGTTCTGCGTCTAGATTTAAAAAGGATAATGTGGAAAATATTGTTACATAAAGTATCCAGCAGCACCCTAAATTGCTAATAAATAAGTATCTTTCAGTGCTGTGTAAGACATCACTGTTTCGCAACTTAGGAAACATATAGGATGTTCTTACTACTGTAAAATACAGCTATGGCTGAAAGCTCAAGATAAAATTGAATTTTTAGTGTATTTCTTTTCCATCTTTGGCTAATTTTCCCAAATGTTACCAGGACTTGCTTGGCAGTACTTAATTGCATGCTATTAAATCATATTGTGATTTCATATGTTTAGGATATTATAAAAACTAAAAGCCATTTCTTCATGACAGTATAAAATAATAGTTGTATAGTTGTAGCATCCGTTGTGTTGTGCCGCACAGCAGGAGGACAGATAACAAATACCTTCTAATCCCTCACTGCAATATGTGTACTGACATAAACACTGGGTGATGATATATATTATTCTGTTTTTTGCTGTCACACCAGATGGCATGTATTATTTCACAGTATCCCATTACACCCTGGCAGTAAGAAAACAAATCATGAAATGATCAGCCACATCATCTTGCAGTAACACTCTTAACCTTCCTGGCTAATTGGTGCTGAGATAGCAGGTGCATAATTTACAGTGTAGCAATATATAATTTACAGTGGACTCACAATCAGGTTTGTTTGGTGATGCTTTCTTAATGGGAAAGAAAACATTTTATAAGACATTTTATAATATTTACTTCTATCAAGAGAGAAATAACCATTCAAATAAGCAAAGGAAAATTACTCAATGAAACTTTGTGGCTCATGTACAAAAACTAGCTAATAATTACAGTGTGCTGCTTTGGTGGCATCACACAGATGAATGCTTACACAAAAGCATTTGTTTGGATCACGCCACATCCTCTTCCAGAGATGGTGTTTTTTGGAGCATCCATCCATCCATCTCACTGGTTTAGTCTGCAGTCTTACAGAGAATGATGGGAAAAGAAAAGAGGGCATAAAAGCAGAGTTTTAGGAATATAGGAAAGGATCTTTCTCCCTCAGAAATTGTTTCCCATAGGCCAATTCAAAAGAGGAACAATTTAAGCCGTTGTCTCCTTACTGTTGCACTGTATATTGCATCATATATTGCATTTAAATGGACCTGTTGTTTTGAGTGCTGTGAATTTCACCTGGTTTTGAGATCCAGGAGATCCAGACTGTGGGGCAAAAGAGCAGTGGCACATGTCAGAAAGCTGATGTTTTGGGGAGGTGGCAGTGGAGCCCACTGAGGTGAGCAGGAAGGGGATTTTGAAATAGCGGGGATTTTCTGGTGAATGCATTGGCTTTTAAAACAGAAGATCCCTAATCACTTGGTAGCTTCCAGTCTCCTGGGTAGTGGCAAGAGAGGAACAAATTGTGAGAGTAGGAGAGTTTGAAGCAGAGAAATGGTTTGCCTTGACCTCCACAATGTATATAATTTCATAGAATCATAGAATCATAGAATAGTTAGGGTTGGAAAGGACCTTAAGATCATCTAGTTCCAACCCCCCTGCCATGGGCAGGGACACCTCACACTAAACCATATCACCCAAGGCTATGTCCAACCTGGCCTTGAACACCACCAGTAATGGAGCATTCACAACTTCCCTGGGCAACCCCTTCCAGTGCCTCACCACCCTCACACTAAAGAAGTTCTTCCTCATATCTAACCTAAACTTCCCCTGTTTAAGTTTAAACCCATTACTCCTTCTCCTATCACTACAGTCCCTAATGAAGAGTCCATGTATAAGTATAAATTCTAGGGTTTCATTGTACCGAAAAAAGTTATGGAAATATGGATGCCACACTTTGATTTCAAGTTGCACAAATACATGAAGTTGTTTTGGCAAAGATATTTTACACATAGTAAGATGAAAATGGCTGATTATTGTAAGGCTGGTTTGCTGTATTTTTAAGCTTTGAGAGGAGTATTTTTAATGCAGTTACCAGAAGAGGCAGCTGCTTCAGTGTGGCTGGGGTGGACAAAAACAGGGTTATGGAAACACAGTTTTATTTTAAAAACAGCTTTATTTTCTCATTTGGCCATATGAGCTGTCTTTGAAATAATGAAATTACTTGGTTTTCACTTGGAGTTTTCCATCTTCAGTTGTGTTGATTTGTAAGTCCATATGGGTGTGTATTTGTGACGTAATTAAGCCAAAGCAAAGCCCATTTTCCCTTGACTGTGAACAAAACCATAGCAAGGTGGCAGCCAGTTTGAGGAGATGAGGGAGTCTTGGTGCCTGGTGTAAATTATTTTAAGGCACAATTTATAAAAAAGGGAAGCCTTCCTGTCTCCAAGGTCATGGTGTGTTGTCTTGTGGATGAGACTGCTGTCAAAATGTGTTTGTGGTGCATAGGGTGAGGAAGAAATTGTGGTCTTTGGGTCATGCTCTGCAACAGGGGCAATTATAGTGATATTTGAGCTAACATAACAAATTCATATATAGTTTTTTGCTATCTTCACAATGATTTGAAAATGGTTATGGTAGTACCTGTCTCTTGTGGGATGCAACACATCTTCCTATCAAGAGTATTTGTACTATCTCCTAATAATCTCCACATCTGGAGGCTTCTGTGTAGTTATTGTCCCAGAGTTACAGAAGGTGTCTCTTCTATAACTCCCCAAAACTCCTGGGATGTGTTTTGTGTGCTGATAATTCGCAGGACCAGTGAAACACTATATAGCTGTGTGGGTATGAGTGTCAAAAGACAATGACGATTTCCTTGCTGACCATATTTCCTACTTAAAATAATGTAAATTGCTCTGGCAGATGTTGTCATCGGGTATCAGAAAAAAGTAGTAATGCACAGGGAAATACTGGAGTTTTATTTATTCATAAATTAATATAATTGAATTGAATATAATCCCAAAAACTTTTTAAAAGGTCCAGTGGCTGATGGCTGAGATAAAAATAAGACATCAATAAATAGGGCATGAGAGTATTGACAATGGTATTGATTCATTTATTTTTCTAATATGTGAATATTTTCTTTTGCTGCAGCCAGGGATATAAGTCAGACTCCAGAACTATAGCTTTTATTATTTCTCTATAAATGCTGCAAGAGGTGCTGGGGTCTCATGCATGCTCCTCTTCTCCTTGCTCGGAGTTTGCTTCTGTGTATATGCAGTGATACTACTGCTAAACTGACCATTACATTACTCCTTTTCTCAGATAAGAACCTAAAAATTATTTTTTTCTTTAAAAACTTAATCGCAAACCCTGGAAACCTGTTTAAGTGCTGCACCTTGCTACCCTGCTATCCTATTTCTTGCCATTTTTATCCTATTTCTTACCTTTTTTGTTTCTTTTTTTTCCCAGAAATTCTTCTCCCCTGTTGCTCACTAATAACTTTTGAAGGACTACAGGGATTGATTAATTTGTTTCAAATTCTGTTAGGATAAAACTGATTCTCTGCAACTAGAAAATGGCTAACTTGGTAAAATATATTTGCGTGCTAGCATCTTCAAATATTTTCAGTTTTGCAAAACTCGCACACAGTGCCCCATATACTTTGCATTTACTTTGGCTGTCCTGGAAATAAAATGCAAGCTGGAGGTTGGTTTTTTTTTTATTATTACTTTATTTTTTTTTTTTATAAAATGGGTGAGCATGTTCAGACTGGTCTTCACTTTCACAGTAAACCAGGGTATTTTTTGCATTCCGTTACTGTCAGATGTTGCCTATTCTTCCTTTTGCTTTACACACACAAATTTCTGCTTATTACAGATCACCTGTTAATAGGTATTAACAGTATTTCATTTACTAAATACCCTGTCATGTTTGTTATCCCTTGCCATGCCACTGAACAGTTGGGTCTAGAAAATCTTTTTCAATGTCCTTGAGAGAACTTCTCAGTGAACATAACAGTCATGTTTCATCTTCATTGGACACCTTCTTCATGATACTGTGCTTCAACTAAAACCTTATCATCTGCTGACCTATTAACTTAATTGTCTTGAATTGTCTTGGGAAAAGAGAATGGGATACAGAGGATTGGAAAGGTTATTTCTTTATGACATAGAGGTGGTTGCGCAAGTATGTATGTGGCAAACAGTAGTTGTATCTCAGAGTGGCATTGTAAGATATGTATTGAAAAAATACATTAAATACATATATGCATATATAATGTATATATCCTGTAGAATAATATAGTTGAATTTCTGGTTTTTTCAGGGAGAAATAGTAGTCCTGTTGCAATTAGTGTGCTTGGGAAAGAGGCATCCAGTCACCAGATTGATGAGGGAGGGTCTGGGGAGCAGCAAAATTACGGTGTAAGAAAGCAAAATGGGATCTGTGATGGAAAAGGGATGGGAAAATGAGCTATGTGTTCTTGGCTAGGAGAATTATGGAGGGCTTCCACCTACAGAATTTCTCTTGCTCACAGCCTTGGTACAAAGCTTTTCCTTGCCCACCTGTCGTGCCAGGGATCACAATGGAAGGGCAGTCACTATTCCCATTTCAGCCCAGCTAGGCACAGAGGAAAGAAGATAAAGGAACTAAAACCAGACATAATGTAGAAATTCAGTTCAGGATAAAGTATTTTTCCAGCCAGAAGAACCAATGGAGATGAAGGTGTACCTATAGTGGTGGTAGTCATTGTAAAATTAAAGCAGTGCTTCAAGTGTTGATTGTTCAGGAAAACGAGTCAAAAGACAATAAAGAATCATAGAATACTTAGGGTTGGAAAGGACCTTAAGATCATCTACTTCCAACCATGGGCAGGGACACCTCCCACAAAACCATGTCGCCCAAAGCTCTGTCCAACCTGGCCTTAAACACTGCCAAGGATGGAGCATTCACAACTTCCCTGGGCAACCCATTCCAGTGCCTCACCACCCTTACAGTAAAAAATTTCTTCC
>JAOEHY010028673.1:0-12837 GCA_025447955.1 Psilopsiagon aurifrons | reverse complement strand
GGGCTGTTCAGGCTGGAGAAGAGAAGGCTGCGTGGAGACCTCATAGCAGCCTTCCAGTATCTGAAGGGGGCCTACAAAGATGTCAGAGAGGGACTCTTCATCAGGGACTGTAGTGATAGGACAAGGGATAATGGGTTTAAACTTAAACAAGGGAAATTCAGATTAGAAATAAGGAAGAAGTTCTTCCCTGTGAGGGTGGTGAGGCACTGGAACGGGTTGCCCAGAGAAGTAGTAAATGCTGCATCCATGGAGCATACCCCAAATGAAAATGCAAATAATCCTATTTACAATTAACATTTTCCTATCAAAGCATCTCAGCAGTTACACATGTACCAACATATATGGTAATAAAACCACAAGCAGCGATGATGCATGGCACAAAACACTATTTTAACTGCAGCAGTCCTCAGCTGGCTGGTACTAACATGGAATGTGGGACTCAGCTGGTGCAGAGCATACAAGGCTAAAAAGAGGCTTTTTTTGTAGAAAATTTTTAATTCCTTATGGAGACAAGACAGATGGAGGGACAGAAAAGATATTATCTCCCATCCTACATCCAGTCATTCCCATCAGTTGGCACTCAGACATGCAAATGGCCCCTAAACAAATTCAGATCAAGTATCGAATTTTGCAGTCTGAATCCATTTAAATTAAATATTACATATGTTAAACACCTGAGATGAACTCCTAACCCTCTGAAAGACAACAGTAAACATCTACAAAATACCAATGAGCTATCATGGCAGAGTTTCTCAGTAAAAAAGCAAAGTGTATTTCATATTCATAAATCAACTAGAAAAATATATGCTTTATTACTGTAGTGAGCTTAAACTTCATTTTCTTATATGGTACTAGCAAACATTTTTAATCTTTTTAGGACAGGAAACATATAAGATCTTAACAAAATTGCTTAGAAGACTGACAGTGTCTTGTTATACAAACATAACCAGGTTTTATCAGCAACAAGACATTAGTTATTCTCATGTCTGATGATTTCTCAGTTATCAACTCTAAATCTTTCTCTACTGCCAACAAGAAACAATGTGTTGAAATAATTCTTAGCAAACTTCTTTGGTAAAAATGTTCATTTCAAGCCCTTTACCTGCACTAAGGTTATTTTTTAGACTTCTGATGCAAAACTGGCATAAGGAATTCTCTTTCTAGTGTCAAAGCGACCTGTTCCATCTGTTAGGGATAATAAGCACCAGCAAAGAAGTTTGAAACCAACTGCCAAAAAAGTGATCTTGGCCACGCCACCAACTGATTGAAGCAATTATTAGTATGATGCAGCAGAATAGAAGAGAAACAAAAGTTGTGACCCTGTATAACTACTGATTATATTAGAAATACATACACTTTTAAAATTTGCATTAGTTATATTGAAAAATATCCTCTACTTATGTTTATACTTTGTAGTGTTCAGGGCTTGATTTACTTTGAGCCCTACAAAGTCAGCAGCACTTATCTGTAACTTCTCCCACAAGTTGAGACAATAAAGAATACATCTTCCCTCTTTCTCCTTGAAGCTGTAAACTTTAAGCACACTCTGAAAGGCAGCAGGCTAGTGGTACCACTCCAAAACTCTTCCATCTTTTCCTCATCTAAAACTTAATCCTACAAGTCAAGCACATGAATAGTTTTAACAGTATAATTCAAAATACATAAACTGCATAGGCTCACCAGCACCCCTGGCAAAATGGTAATGGAAAACTAGTATAAATTAACTTGATTAACTTTCAGTTCTCCTTACTTATATGAAAGGAAATATTAAATTTAATCATTCTACAGGTACGTCTTTCTATACACTCTACAAGCAATAGTTTACTTTGGAAGGCTGAAAGACAGAGATGGCCATGGAACAGTAGCCTCTGTCTCTATATGCCTGTAACAACTTTCTTGCTACTACAGAGTGATTATATATCTGTATCCTCTCCAAGCATCTCTCCTTAGTGATCAGCCTTTATATGCTGAATTCTGCACATACCTGAACAGGCTCCAGATTCCATTCTCTAGGAAGCAAGCATTCTTAACCAGTGGGTCTGACTAGGTATTATTTCCCTTCTCTTTGAATGACTGGGCAATGTTTACAAAGAAAAATACAAACCTCAGCTATAAAAATAAGAATTTAAAAAACAGTCTCACTACATATCTGCCTTACCAAGTTCTTTGATGAATATCTTGGCAGGCCTAAGCTCTCTACAGCAACTCTCTGTAGTTGTCTGCATGTCTACCTTTTCCTCCAAACAGCTCTGTGACAAATGTTTCTGTCTTGCTTCATGCTGAGGAAAGTACTTCCACCCAGCATTATCTCTTTTCCTGAAAGTTTTTACAGGAGGTTGGCTCTGCCAGAGGTTTAGTTTGTCCAGCTGGTTCTCCCACAGCTTTGTAACAATAGTCCTGTGTTTGCTCAGACTGTCTTTACTATTAGCAGGGTCTTTTTTCAATCAGGCTTGTTCATTTAGCTGATAAATCATGCAGCCCATGTAACAATAGTTATTACAGCCATTACAACTGGTTCTAACCCTCTCATGCGCTTAGCTGTTTTCTTTTTGAAAGAGCTAAACCATTAATAACTACAAATACACATTTGCCTTCCTACTTTTACGCTATAATTCTCTTCAAACTGTTCTTTGTGTACTACATTATACCGTGGGCTAGCTCAGCTAAGAGCTAAAATCATTACACATGTTTTCAACTTTTGAAAAAGTCACTGTTGGAAATTAATACATTTTACATTAGGGTTATGAGATCTTATCCTTCTACTGAAATACATAAACTATCTTTTATTTGTGGTATTTACCTGAGAATTTTTAAAAAGGCAGAATTGTCCTTTTGGTTTATATTTCATTTTTGAAGCAATAACCTGTTTGAGAGAAAAACAAAATCTAAGGAATTACGCAGCATTTCACAGAGCATGCAGTACCTTCATATCTTTGTTTAGCCATGTTCTTGTGTGACAGAAAATCTTTTCATTATGGAGATATATTGCATTTTCAAGCTCTTTGCCTGCTACTACTATTGAAATGGTACTTTCTGGTTTTGGATTAGCAGTTAGGAAGTGTAACAATGAATGGAAGGATCATACAATTTAACTGTCCTTTACTCCACTTCTAGGCAGGCATCAAACTAGCTCTGAATTATACCAGAAGCACCAAAGAACGGTGTGCGACCTAAGCTAATTCAGACTACTAAGATACAGATGGCATGCAGTGCCAGCAGGGCTATGCTGCTTCCAGGAAACTAGCCCATTAAAAGTCCACTGGCATACCTCTGCCTGGCATCACATTGAACTGATACTTGTTATACGACTGCTAATAGAAAAGGGAAAAGGAATCTTCATGTTGAGGGAGGATGCTGAAGAGAAGATGAGGAAGAAAAAAGAAAAGGAGACAAACTGAAGGACTGTTGGCACCATGTTCTTATTCTATCCAGAAAGAAGGGAGCTAAAATTACAGTAAAAAAGGAATAAGGGAAAGACACATATCACACTCACAGCCTAGAAAGTCAACTGTATCCTTGGCTGCATCAAATAAAGCATGACCAGCAGGTTAAAGGAGGTGATCCTGCCCCTCTGCCATTGTGAGACCCCACTTAAGAGTGCTGTGAGCAGCTCTGGTGTCCTCAACATAAGAAAGATATGGAGCTGTTGGAGAAAGTCCAGGTGAGGGCCACGAGGATGATCAGGTAGCTCAAGCACCTCCCATACAAAGACAGATTGAGAAAATTGGGGCTGTTCAGCCTGGAGAAGAGAAGGCTGTGTGGAGACCTCATAGCCTTCACCTAGGGTGGTGAGGCACTGGAACAGGTTGCCCAGAGAAGTGGCAGATGTTCCATCCATGGCAGCATTCAGGGCCAGGCTGGATGAGGCCTTGGGTGACACGGTCTAGTGTGAGGCATTCCTGCCCATGGCAGGGGGGTTGGAACTAGATGACCTTAAGGTCCTTTCCAACTCTACCCATTCTACGATTCTGTAACACAGAATAAATTCTTGTGGTAGGCTTGAGACTTAACAGGGAAAGGAAAAAGACAGGGTCAAATTATTTAGGAAAGCAGAAAAAGTCTTGAGATTGAGACATGAGATCTTTCTGAGAAAAATTATTTTGTCAGATGCTTCAGGAAATATAAGAGAAGTGAAAGACTTAGGGAATCTTCCCAGGAAAAAGGCTAGCAGAAAATTTACAGGTCTTTAGGGGCAAAAATAAAGGGAGACTGATGCTAACTTGAAAAGTAAATGGGTTGAGAAGGGATTGTCTGAGAACAGAAGAAAGATCTCACATTACTCCATGCAGAGAATATAGTTCTAGCAGACAGATTAGATAAGTCAGGATGAGGTGGGATAGAAGGAGGCCAAAAAGATTTTGGAAATTGAAAGTAATTTGTATTTCTAAGTAAGAAGTCATAAAAAAAAGGAAGAGGTACTAAAAAGAACATTACATCACATTCACGAGAGACAATTTTCTCTTTTAATAATCTATACAAAGAGAAACACATTGATTTGGCAGATGAGAGAACTAAGCAAGGAGAGGAACAACTTAATGTGATTTCTCTTTGACATAAAAAATGGAGGAAGAACTAAGAAAACAACAGCCCTGAACTTTAACACATTAGAATCTGCTCAGATCCTTTACTATGATGGCAGCTAATTGTGTAAAGCCTTAAAACTAAATCCCTCTTGCTTGCATATCATTTCTAAGCCTCAAAAAAAAAACACTAAAATTGACAGCACAAGGAAAGAAACAGTGATTCCTTGTTAAATATCAGACACAAAGTCAGATATTCTTGTCTTCCTTTCATGAAATACATAAGCAATTACTGAAAAATTCTTAATACTCACCTCAAAGATTTTGCCTGCTTTAAGAAACCTCTAGCTTTTGCTACTTCTTGAGTAAGCTCCTTTAAATCATCTCCTTCAAAGTAAGGGAAAACTGGATCCTGAAAACAGAATTAAAATATTCTACTTTAATTTGCACCTATTTATTATTTTCAATTTCTACCACTTTCATTACCTGAGCCTAAACTGTCAATCTCCCTCCTCCTATCTACTTGCAGAGAAAGTCTTGGTCTTAAAAGCGGACAGCAACTCTGGATTGAACATGGTTCTGTTCACTAACATATTATTCTGCTCTGGCAATCCCTGAGGTTTCCTGCTGCAGCACTAACGTGCTACATACTGTGTAAGGATTTTACAACTTCATAAATGAAATACAAGATGGCAAGGCTAAGAAGGCATAGCAAAAGCTAAAGTTAACTTAAAACCCACAGCGGCCAAATGCAAGATTTTTTTCTTCTCTTTCAAAAACTATGCTGTATTGTGTAATTCTTTCATGGGTTTCATCACCTGGCCAAGGCAGCTGGCAGAGAGGCAAAGCCAGATATTCAAATGTCTCCTTTCAGTTTCAATGTGAAGTATCTTATGAATCTTCTATTTATTTTTCTCACCATTTTTCTTTTTTAAATGAACTGTGACTATTAGTAAAGAACTAAACTGAAATGAAACAAAACTGAGCCCAACAAAACCAATCCATTTAACATACGTCTTCATCATCAAACCCCTCTGTCAACATTCTGTGTGCTGCTAGTTGTCCATCCACATCTCCAAAGCTGCAGTGGTAGCGTCCTCCTGTTTGGGAAGCAAGCTTCTTCAGAAATTCATTAGCTCCTCTGTTAACAACAAAGTAGTAAGTTACTTAGCAAAATTATTTCTTTGAAAGCAACAGCAATAGAAGAATTCTAAGAATTCCTCAAAAAAAATTACACCAAAACAGGTGGGTTGGAGGACATGACTATAAACCACTGTATCATTTGTCATTAACAGTTGTTAATGTGGAATATATACTGCTTAGCTGTCATAACAGGCTACTTTTGGACATGAGGTTCAGTGTAGTAATAGAACCAAAATTTAAAGTAAACCAAGAAATCCAGAAGCCAGGCTGGCAGGTGAAGGGCAGTTCATATTTTATATATAGGGAGAAAACTGAAAGCCAGGAGACTCCATAAAGAGTCACTCACTTGTACTGACATTTATACATCATTATTTTTGAGTCCTGACTCCCAAGCACTAGCACTACAAAGTCAAAAATAATCACACAGCCATTAATTTCAAGTAAGCTGCAAGGATTGATTACATCCTAAAACTGGACACTAAAATATTGACAATTAACTAGGAGATTTCTTTGGAAAGAAACAGCAGAAGAGTAACTTGTAGTCAGAAGTGACATGTTTCTCCCTCACTAGCAGATAACCTGAATAGATAGCTACTGGCTACAGAGCAGTTAACCAAATGATAAGAAAATAAATAAATTCAAAAGATTCATAATTAAAATACCTTTGACTTTTTCAACTTAGGTCCAATAATTCTATGTATCGAGCACTCTACTACGTCCCCCTTTAAAGGCTTGAAAAATGACAACCATGCTGTTCAGTGAACTGAGCATGCGGCCCAGCCATTTGACAATAAACTAGTAATTCTAAAGTTTTTATTGTTCTTGCAAAGTATCATATACCTGTCTGCACAGTGAAAAGAAACGGTGTGAATTTTAATATCTTGTTTCTTTCTCAATCTTTCAACTTCTGTCAAAATCAAATTGTAACTGGTGTCTGGTTTCCCATCAGTCAATACATACAGTGCCTCTATACCTTGGAAACTGAGAGCCTTCTGAAAAGTAGAATATAAGCTTAAATAATTAGTGCATTTATCTGAAAAGTTAAGAATGAAACCACTTCTCCTAATAAATAATACTAATGATTTAGTATTGTTTTGTATTTGCCAGTCATTAATCAAATGAATGTTGTCTTTTCACTTAGTACAAAAAAGATCAAGGATATAAATTTGAAATATAAACAAGTAGATAATCTGTAGCATAAAACATATATTCCTAAAAAGAACACCATCAAAAACTTGAAATAAGCAAATTAACTGATTTTGGAGAACCGCTAACAAAAGGTTTTTGCATCACATTTTGTAAGAATGAAAGATGCTCAATGTAAGAATGAATGATGCCTCAATGCAAATGAGGCTCACTGTGAATTGGCCTTTTTATATCACTGAAAACTGCTACAGTAATTGACTCTGTGGTCATTTTTTTAATACAGACATGCCTTACAGTTCTACTGTATTTGAATCATGATGAATTCCATAAAATTTACTGCAAGGGTGTCTGAAAGAAGAACCATGCACTTAAGGCAACTTTTTTTTTTTATTAACATTTTAAATCTCGTGAAATTTGAAGTTATTTCAGTCTCTGTTTTAAATTATTACTACTACTAGATTTCTACAGGAGAAAAGTTTATTTACCTATTACTGAAGTTCAAGGATTGTACACTCAATGCTCATGCAATTCCAGCAAACATCACTTCTTTAAAATCCCTGTTTGGCTCATAGTAAGTATCTCACTCCCACAGCTGTGCATTAGCATCACTTTGAGCTATTCTCTCTCTAGTATTTGAAAACAAATACTAATGCAACTACTGTTATTTCAAATTTTTCTTAAACTCAGTATGAGTGATGAATTCTAGTATCTACTAGCCTTGGGGACAGAAACAGTGGATTGATTACACATTTGTTCATGTTTTGCGTGTAAAAACTCTGTATGTTTTGACCAAATAATTTTCCTAAACCATGAGCAGTCAGATAGAAGTGTTACATCACCAAGACACAATGTCTTCTCCAAAATGTAGTACACAATTTACTAACCTGTAAAGCCATAAGGGTGCATGTATTACCATGAGCGTGGAATGTGGACACCCACTGCACAGCATTGTGACATGATTCATCAGTTGCCTCTACAAGACACTCCTTCCAAGTCTCTGTATTTTCTGCAAATCTCAGCAAGTTAAACCTAAGGAGAAAGATGGCCCACAAGATTAAACCCTAAACAATATTATCAGTCACTTCAGATAAGTCAGTTTTGACAGAAATAAAACAAAACAAATTCCCAACACAAAAGCAAACCCAATAGGAAAAAAACCAAACCAAACCAAACACAAAACCCAACCAACTTCTCTTTCCCACAAAACCCAAGAGCCTAATATTGCATTAAAGTCTTCAGCTTTAGGAGAGTCAGAAGCATATCTCACTCTGCATGAACAGAATATCAATGGGTATTCTGAGCCCAAAGGATGAACAGCATCAGGCAAATGCGGCTCAAATCTTCAAGAGCTAAGACCTGAAAACTGGTTAAGAAGAACAGAAAAAGCAGTTCATGTCACATGTGTATTATGCACCAACATATCTTAGTTACTTTTATATTTTCAGTGCTATTTGTTATTAAGTAATCTTATGACATAATACGTAGTGCAGGTTTCAGTCTTTATCAGTAGTTCATCATACCTGACTTTGTTTTTTCTCAGCTGTTCCCAGATAAGGGAGGTAAGTTCCTTCATGACATGTGGCAAATATGGGTCCATGGAACCAGATGTATCAATCAAAATACAGACATTTGCTTCTAAAATGGTACCAAAAAATCTTCGGCTTCCTAGGCCAGAACATTAAAACTAATTATCATTATACAGGCTTATTTAATTGAGCATATTATTTTATTGAGCAAACTGTAAAATCTTTAGTCTTTAGGGGTTATTCTGGGCGTATTTCTGTGTAATAAATTCTAACTTGTGTGCAGCTAGGTAGTTCAACAGAGGGATCAAAATACTTTTCACCAGTAGGGGACATTCTTAGCAAAAGAAACTTCAAAGCTAATTTTGTTTGTGGATGTTATTGCACATATTCTATGGGTACAAAGCTTCTGACACCAGGAATCTTAAATTTCTGAAAACAACATACAAAAAGGAGAAATTTACATCACAGCCCTAATTATTTCACAGCAAGGTCGATGTTTCAGCTACACAGACACTGAATTCTCTTGTGTCTTTGTATTCACAAAAATACATTTTAAAAAGTCAATGAAAAGCAAAACCAGTTACTTTTATTTATATTTGAGGTCCAGATTTATATTCAGATTTATTGTATGATAAGTAGTAGACAAGAATATTTTACATATGTTTCAACTGTGCTTTATAGACCAGATGCACACCAGTACCTGACAGAAGCCACTGTATTCTTTCTATATAGCGCCGCAACGCTTTCTCCAGTTGTTCAGTGTAGATTTCCAGTTCTTTAGGTTGAAACTGCAGATGTTTCACAACCCCCTGGAAAAATCAAGATTTGGGGGGGTTTGTCTTCACTTCCATGAAATAGTGTAAGAAAATTTCTGTGACTGTTGCTACTAAATAACTGGTTTACCCAAATTTGTAAAGCCTTGCTCTCATCTCAGCCAGTTGAGCTGAACAACAAAATTTGACTAGAGAGGTGAACCAGCTGCATTATCTCTGACATTTTTATAGATATAATAGAGCAATAGTATCCTGGACTTAACTTTCTGTGCTTCTTGCCAGGTATTACACAAACCCAAACAATCAAGATCCAACATTTTTCTAATTTTGACTCACATGTAATTTTTAAAAGCCTTACTTCAAATTTTAAAATTGTTTTCCACACTGTATGAGCAGAGGAGATGCATTCTCCAGATTCCATGCATTTTCTACTTCAAACATATTAAATGATCTTTTATTCACCATAAGAAACTTTCTCCAGCTTTCTAACAGAAACATGATTCAGAAAGAAGACCAGGGAAGAGTGAAGGGAATATCACACTAGCAAGCCACAAATGCTGATCAACATGCATTGTCTTAAACACAAAACATTTTAATGATGTAGGTAGATGAAGTCTTCAAATGCTTACATCAATTTCCACGCTAGGGAAGACTGTGCAGTATTTTGCTGACACTTTCCTGTGTAGCAATGCCGCAGTTTTCCGTTGGTGAATACAGCCTGGACCAAACAGGAGTCGGGGCAATTCCAGTTTAAGCTTTTTAATACTGTACTTCGATAGCCACTGGCAAGACAAACAGATGAAGCAACCGGGTGCTAGTAAATAGTAGAACTGATTAAGTAACAATGCATTGTAAGGAATCACAATTAACATGTTCACATTAATTCATACGGATAATTCTCAAATGGCATTTCATTAGTAAGGGGCAAAGTACCTCTCTGCTTGAACAGATTTCTTCTTTGTTTGGTAATGTAACAGAGGGAACAGACTTTCCTATGAACATTACCTTTGGATACTTTTGGTATACTGGACCTAGTTAAGAAAATGAAGAAAGCAATATTGAGAGCCTGAGGTTTAAATTGCAGGCCTTTGAGTCACATGTGACTGTGGATTAAACCAAACCAATCAACCAACCCCAGCCCCACAGACAAGCATTTCATACACAGATCTGCGTTTGAAAACAAACACAAAATTTCTATATATCAAAGTAGTTAAAAAAACCCCGATTTTTAAAAAGTCACCTGCAAAAAAATTTCAAGCCAAATACTCCATAATCATCTACATCTTCATTTTTCTTTAGAGAAGCTTTGACCACAAGATCTCAAAGGACTTTACAAAAACAAAACAAAATTCCTCAACACATCCCCAGCATTACAATTGCAAGTGGTTCTAAAAGCTTCAATTAAATCTCTGATTTAATACTGTCTTTTAAGCAAACCCCAAACAAACTGAAGATAAAAAGCCCCTAATCTGTACAGACCTGGTGGAATTTCTGCTTTGGCACTAGTAGGACGCCATGTCTGTACTCTTCTGGAAGCATTTCTCTCTGCATCATGGTTGTCTTTAATATACTATAAGCACATACAGTAATAATAATTTTTAAAAAAGGCAATTAAAAAGTGTTTCAGTTGGAATTTCATTACCCAAAACTACAACTACCCTTCATCGCTCTCTAACTCCTGTTTGGCTCTTCTGACAAGTCAGCACTTGCAATGATGACCTGTTACTTTGTAATTTCTTGCTAGGCTAAGTAACTCTAATAGCACTTGCCAACTTCAGCTCCTGCCTAAAACTAAAGACTAACATCTCCAGGCAGATGAGACTGGACCATTTTTGCAACTTGAAGGAGCAGTCTAGCATGGTAATGGCACTGTCTTATAAGATATAGTATATTGTATTTTCTGCAGAGTTTTACTTAATATTTGAAATATAGTGCTGACAACACTTGTTTTTCCTCTAGGTACAGAAATTTCTAGGGTCAATCCTTTAAGGGATAAGCAGTCTGCTAAACAACATGAACACTTGTTTAACCCTATTTTAGGCTCAGACTTTTGCTGTGATACAGAGACTTCAAGTAACTGACATCTAATTTAAAATAACATACTATAACATACTATTATGTAACAGAATCATAGAAATGTTTGGGTTGGAACGGACCTTCAAAGGTCATCTAGTCCAACTCCCAACATAATATAGAATCCTAGAATCATAGAATAGTTAGGACTGGAAAGGACCTTAAGATCATCTAGTTCCAACTGTAAAACATGACAAACTATAAATATCCCGAAATATCTACAGCCAAACCTGTATCAGTTTCCCACAAGTTTAATCCCTGTAAAACTACGTTATGCTGCCAGATCTGTGAGTAATTACTTCTTTCCTGCATTAGTGAAGAGCATATAACTGGTCTTGATAAAATAGCATGGAAGACCTGCTGGAGATTACCTACCAGGTCTCAGACACATAAACATGCCTACATTTAAGGTGCCATTCCCACTTCAAAGATGAGACCTGAAAATTCCAGGTCAAAAGTTAGCCACATTCTCTGCAAAAGGAAGTTCTTATCTAGTAGTTTCTATACTGAAGTCATACGCACTGGCACTGGCCATTTGTATATATTACAGACATGCAAAGTCACTCAGAACAGATGCACACACAGTCAAAATTAACAAGGAAAACATCAGCAAAATCCCAAAGGACTCAGTAATATAATAGGACCATTTCAAACCATTCTAGCCAGACTGAGGGCTGTGGGTTTAGGAGGTGGCAACTTCTGCGGCCTTCTTTTCTCTTTCTTTGTAAGCACATTCGGGTCTCCTTCTGGTATGAATGTATTAACAGACTGATTTACTGAACGTTGCTTCAAGGATTCCACTAGGAATGCGCACTGAAATGGAAGTTCACAGCATTTAATAATTCATATACATGAAATTTAAGTAAAATTCAAAGCCAGACATTCTATATTTATTACTTTAATAAAAATAAAATTCACAGCAAATTTATTAATCTGGCAATGCTTAACACCTCTAACTGAATAGAAATCCCTTTGTGCTGCGGTTGCTTTAATACACAGGAGGGAAACCCTTCCTGCTTTGAGCAAACATTCTAAAAGAAAAGGCAACAGTTTGCATACCAAAGACCAGAACAAACTGGAAAATGATGAACCAAGAATATGCAATTATTAAATGGCAACAAAATATTTTGAGAGTCTATTAAATATCCACCAACTCTTCTTTTTAAACAAAAGATTTCTGTGACTCAGACTTGCATGCAACAAGCTGTATAGACCTCTGGATATATATCTCACTGCATATATCTTTCTAACCACACTTTGGTAACACACACCACCATATGGCCAGGTTGGGTACACTGCCTCAGTCACTTTCTTAGATAGCTTTATATAATAGATAAACACAATATATATAGGTTCGGTTGATATGTTGGAGGGAAGAAATGCCATCCAGAGGGACCCTGACATGCTTGTGAGGTGGGCTGATGCCAACCTCATGAAGTTTAATCATGCCAAGTGCAAGGTCCTACACATGGGTCGGAGCAATCCCAGGCACAGCTCCAGGTTGGGCAGAGAGGAGATTCAGAGCAGCCCTGAGGAGAAGGACTTGGGGGTGGTGGTTGATGAGAAAATGAGCATAAGCCTGCAGTGTGCGCTCGCAGCCCAGAAAGCCAACCATATCCTGGGCTGCATCAAAAGGAGCATGACCAGCAGGTCGAG